>JABRWK010000314.1:50016-72749 GCA_013372445.1 Hypothenemus hampei | reverse complement strand
TTATACTGTATAGAAATTTCTATATGCTGCATCTCTCTCGGTGCATCCTTTTCTATAAATTGGCCCTGTCTCAGCTTTCCATACTGTATATCGTTGAGAATGGGAAATCCCGAAACTTAATATAGGAAATACCAAAATATGACGATTGAATCCGACATGTCTTATGCCAATGCTGCGTGTTTCAGAATTAGTTAAAGGATGTTGAAAGTGGAAATTTTATTTTTAAATTATCTAATCACTTTCAATTTTTTCATAGAATCAATGCTGAAATTGATAGACTTTGGTTTTCTAGAACGCCAAATAAAAATTTTCAACTAATTTTTGCGTGACTCCTAGAAGACGCTTGTTATAATTCACCAATCCAGTATATCTGATCATATTTATTTATCAGTGCAATTAAGATTGAATTCTATTTAATATAATTAAGGAACATCCATTTTTATTCAAAAAAGGTATTCTTGTTTAATCTCAACGATATACCTTGTATATTGAAACGTTTAATGTCAGAAAAACAGGCCTTATTAATACTTTAGAACACACAAGTGCCACTAGTAGTGTCCACTTTATATAGTTTTGAGAAATCGTTATTTGAAGTTTTGAGGTATGCATTATTACTAAATACATAATTTTGAATTTGAAGCATTTTTAAACTTGCCCATTAAAATCGTCATTAGAAGAGATAGTAATCGAAAGAATAGTTCGCAAAGGTTCCCATGACATTAAAATGTTATGGGAAAAAAGTGGACTTAACACTTGTGTACTCTTAAGTATTGATATGTTTCCACATTATACTTGGATGAATTTTGTATTTGAATGAGAAATATAGTTAAAAAAAACGTTCTATACTAACTTGAGTTCTTTCTCGAGGGCCTAAGAGGGAAATTTTTGATTTTAGGTGAGTCATGGATATAAGAGGAAAACTCAACAGTTTCCTTCTTATACCCAAGACTGACGAGAATACACTATATTGAATGGATTTCTTCGTCTTGTCGCTGATAACACGATTTCATATGTAGATCTCGATTCTGTTATTGTAAATTCAATTCCTTTTGCTCTGTGACATCGATGAGATCGATTATTTTAAAATGATATTTTTTTCTTCTCACTTTCCTTATCGAAGCACAAATAATAACCTACATGGCAATCACTCAAGATTATATGCAGCCAATGTAAAAATGTAGATTTGTTCTGTTTATGGTCAAGCATAGCAATGACATTGTTTTGCACGATTTTTGAACACCAATTGACCTGTCTCTCTAAATATGTTATTGCCAGCATCATAATGCAAATGCCTCATTTAAAGTTATACAGCTTATTGCATTCGATATCGTACCGCAACTGCTTAGTGTGCTAATGGTCTTATTGACTACTGAGCTCAGTTGTTTTTAAAAATAAAAAAATATATCTTCATATTTAATGGGTGTTGCAATTTCAATATCGTACAGTAGGTATTTTCATATGTTGAGACTGTTCTTAAATTATTCTTTTGCAGAATGGCCTCCGAAACGGAAAATAAGTATGGTGGAAAGTAGTCGTTAATTGTCATTTTGTTCCATTCCTAGCTGGTTTTGTAATGGTCTTATTCCTGTACTCATATGGTAAAACTTATAGGTTTTTTTAAGTGCAATCGACACACTATTCGACGTTTGAAGCTTATTGGCATTAGCTTTCAATTCGTCAGTAGTTGGACAATATAAAACAGCTTTGTTGTTTTCGATATTTTACTGTGAATGGTATATTTTATCATTTACAATGCCTCAAAGATGAAACTGTCAAAATAAATCAAATTTGCTATGAACAACGAATGTTTATTTACTGTTGTCCCTCAGATTCTGGTATAGAATTACAATAAAATTGAATTTTTTCAACTACTTGTTTTAAATATTCTTTTGTATTCAGGTCTTTTCTTCTACCTTCCTCTATGTGCAATTGATAAGTGGGCTCGTATTCTGTAAAATACTAAAATTGACAATTAGATGACATCAATACAAATTCAGTTCAAATACAGTGAGTAGGCGATTCAAATGTAAAAGGAATTTGTTTTTTATTAAGAAATGTGTTATCCATTGTTTGAGACTGTATTGTTTTGCAATAGTCTCTTACAACGGTAATGCAATATTTTAATAATAATAAACTAAGCAAATTTCCTGCTTTTATTAAACGCATAAAATTAAAATTCCTGTTTATATCTGAACCGCTCATATAAACTAAACTTACTTCGCTGGCATCAGGAATATCATTATCAAGATTTTTATCAATTATAAGAGAAGTCAAGTAGGTCCACAAGCGAGCGGTATTTGGAATATTGTAGCCTCCTAGTTTGGATTTTTCATTAGGATATTATATGACTAGGGCAAAAAAACAATATTTGTACCTTGCAACCATTTTCTTGCCTGGAGAGTAAATGAGATGTACCGAAACGTCCCTATAGTTAATTTTTTGAATATTGTTCGTTATGTCACTAATCATCATTGTAACGATGTATATGTATATATCAATGATGAATGAAATCATCTTTCACATACATATGTAATGACCATAACCGAAAAATCGTAGGTCTGAGATAGGTTGATCCAGTAGTGACGTAACGAACATTTTAAAGTGACTTTTGTCCTGCTATTTTATATCTATATATCCCTGACTTCGGAAAAAAACGACATAAATCAATAGGAAATTCATTTGACTTATGTCGTTTTTCTCCGAAGTCAGTGATATTTCTTCATTGGGGAGAAAAAAGATATGTTGTTCTTCTTGCTCTACAGGCATCGAAAATTGATATTTCTACGCAGGTATCATTAAAAGAGTTACGTACCTCCTCCTAAAAATAGTGTAGGTAATGTACAAGCTAAAACCTTTTCAATACATTCTCCTATGCCTCGTAAAGTCAAATTGCATTCGCCTACTGAATCACCATTAAGCCCATCAGCGCCGCATTGCACTATCAAAACATCTGGCTTAAATTTGGATATGACCCTTTAAATTAATTTCACATTTAATATAGGAAGGTGAGAAAAAAAATGTAGTACGTACAATGGGAAAATTGAATTAAAAACTTCAATGTAATTTTGATTTTTAATACCATCTTTTAATGGCACATTTAGTGAATAATAAGTGCCTTTTCCTTTGCCTTTTTCTTCTGAACTACCAGTATTGGGAAAAAATCCAGGACAATACTTATGGAAGGAGAGTGTCAAGATTCTATTGCTGAACTCAAAGGCATTTTGAACTCCATCACCTTCAAAAAATTTGTTTTCAATGCATTGCTTTTCATTCGAAAATAGTTGTACCATGATGTATATCCAAATCCAAGTAAAGAGGTCTTTTAAATGTTTTTGTCAAATGTTGTATAGCTATTACAACATCATTTATGTAACAGAATCCAGATGCAAAATCTCTAAAATCAAAATTGTAATTAATAATTCAATTTAATAGAATTACAAGTAATGGATATGTCAAAATAGCAAATAACAGTGGTGATAATTCTTGTGTTAACACTCGATACTATATTTCAAATGATTGAAATGGATGAAAAATTTTTTTTAATGCCAACTTTAACCCTCTGCCGGGCGCGCTTGTATCAAAATGATACAAGCGTGTTAATATTAAGTGTTATTTTTAAACACAATAGTATTGAGTCCGGCGGAGGATTAAAAAGGCGTAGGTCTCTTAGGGACCTTTATATATTATATTATAGTGTGGAATCGCTTCTTTATATACGAAAAGAGTATGTCAACATTTTCTTGTTGTTTTTGCATCCTTAAGTTTGTGTTTGCATACGGGTACATTTTAAATACAAATGCTTACTTCGATGGTGCTCACCTATTTGCATGATGCCATCCACCGAACCAATTTATCACAATTTGGCATTTTTTGGCCGCCAATAATTTGGCTGCTGTTAAAGACCCTCCAGCAACTGAACATGCAAAATCATAAATATTATCGAGCACTGGACAGTCGTATCCTAAGCCATATGAAAGATGATCATCTTAAAAAAACAAATTAATATAAAAATTTATAAATTCTTTAATAGTTTACCGTTAATTTCATCGATGTTGGAATCCCAAGAGTTAAGAGATTTTAGCAAATCAATATAATCAGTGGAGTGAAATGATTTTAATTCCTCTTCCGTTGCATCTTGGCTTTTTACTACAGCAACATTAGAACTGATGAGTAACCGATAACTGTTTATTAGGTCTTGAACTACAGAAGCCTTAAAATTATTAATATAAAAATTATAATACACATTTAATATGATAATTATTAGATTAAAGGTATCACTACAATAATATATATTTAGACAAATCGTTAAATCAGAAAAGCGTAAAAGCCAAAAAGTAAATTTTACAGAAAAGTATAAAAACTATAAAATATTTTTTTAAATTAAACTTATAAAAAACTACCAATTGGAACCTACAATTAATAAAGATTTTCTGCCCTTGTGATATAGTGTGTGAAGAAGCACGTATATCTCAAAAATCATACTTTTCTCTTTGGCTACAAGACCTTTTTGATATGATGCTCTGGAGAGACATCTATACATATACTTACTCTATTCTGCATTGATGGTAATTTATTGCAGTGGCTAATTAAATTTTCACTATGAATATATACAATTTTATTCAAAAGCATTATTTAAATATATTTTTACATGAAAGGAAGAAAATTGAGGTTAAGTTTACATCACTTAGTAAATATAACGGCGATATACATATGTATACAGTGAGCACGCGTGGGTTGGAACAAATTCTTTTTAAATTCAAGGAGTTTGTTTTTTTGGAAAAACGCTCGGGCACATCAATTTTTATACAGTAGACTCGCGATTATGTGAAATAATCAAAACCTAGGTGGTGCACATAATAGAATTGTTTATTGGAGGTGAGATGTATTCAGACACATATTAGGTCAAAAAACGTTTATTATAGACAAAATATGGGTATACAGAGCAATTAAAACCGCGACTCAAAGTTTTGTTCATTTAAACTATAGAATTCGAGTTTTTTATAATATACATAGGTATATATCTACATATTCATTTCTGTAGTGTTTTCATTTCTGTTTAGTGTCTTGATTTCTATGTGTGTGTAAAGAAATTGATTTGTTATAAGAATATGACTTAATTTGTTGGCGGACACTACAACTATAAGGGATACTTCAATCGATGTGTATAACACCCGGTGTCGCCTATTCAATGGTCACTTAATCAAATGGCGCAAAACTTCAGCTCTTCTCGTGATATGAACGTCAATACGAAATTGCTGTTCATATAACCCAGCGTTTTACAAAAAGCGGTGTTCACATAAACGCGATTTCACTGTATTTGGTTCTTGTTTTTTTTTATGGTAAATTCGTGTATATAGGATGGCCCAAAAGCAAGCTACGACCACCAACTTCATTTTGTTCAAATGTAAGTACACATTTTTTATTTTATATTTGAATTCTAACAAGGGAACCGTCCCAAGTGTGANTTTAACCCTCCCTCCGTACACTGGGTCTTTTTGGGAACCGTCGAAACTTTCAGGTAGAATTTCGAAAGAACCGTTACGACAATGGGACTGCCGACCCCTCCTAAAAAAAGTAGGTAGTGAGGATATGTCTTGCGCGAAGTGACGCTTCGATCGACTAGTTCTTTCGAAAGCGCCAGGGCGAGAAACTTTCAACGGTTCCCAAAAAGACCCAGTGTACGGAGCACGTTAGTAATTTGCGACGGTAAGTAAAATTTTATTTTTAAATTTATTCATTTGATATCGTTATTTACATGTTATTGTGATATTTCATTTTGCATATTCATGAATTATAAAGAGATGTTTCGCTTTATTAGAATAAAATGGCCAGCAAACGTGCCGATAGTATTGGCTATTTTTTTCGAGATCAGGATGCGTGCTGTTACGATGAAGCTTCTGAGGGAGAGACAGATAATGAGGAGGTCGAGGAACATGTCTCTGAAGTGGAAGATGCCGAAGAAGATCTGGATTTCGACCCACCCACACATAAAAGCTATTCGGTTGATTCCAGCGAGCCCGAGGCGAGTACTTCAAATAGTAGACGTACAGGACGTCCACGTTCGTTCATCCATGGAAAAAATAAATTCAAGTGGTCCGTAAAGGTTCCTGAGCAACGCGGCCGTCGTTCTCTATCAGACGTCTACATGGCGACCGCAAAGGGTACAGCGAAAAATGTTACTACACCGTTGGAAGCATGGTCTCTACTATTTACAGACGATATGCTTGAAATGGTTGTACAACATACTAACGAAGAAATTGGTCGTAAACTCGCAAATAGTGAGAATATAGCTTCTTTTCAAAAGAATACAGAGTTGGATGAGTTGAAAGCTTTCATTGGGTTGTTGTATTTTGGTGGCCTTCAAAGATGGAATCATTTACATTTGAATGAACTGTGGAGTGCGCAATTCGGTAATAAACTGTACAGAAGTGTAATGTCTCAACGGAGGTTTGAATTTTTATTGGGTGCTTTGCGCTTTGACAACAAAAATACGCGAAGACAACGTGTAGCCGAACACAAATTAGCTCCTATAAAAGAGTTGTGGGATGCGTTTATAGACAATTGTCAAAAGTACTATTCGCCATCAACCAATTGTACTATTGATGAGCAGTTGCTCTCATTTCGCGGTCGTTTTCATGCTCGTATGTATATACCAAGCAAACCCGACAAATACGGCATAAAAATCGTCATGTGTAATGACGTGCAAACAAGCTATATGTTGAGTGCAGAACCATATGTTGGCAAAGTGGAAACGGACAAGCCAGTTCCTACATATTATGTTCTAAAATTATCACAGCCAATTCATGGTACCCAACGAAACATAACGTGTGACAATTGGTTCACGTCTATTCCGTTAGTTCGGGAAATGGAACAGTACTCTTTGACACTTGTCGGTACCCTCCGCAAAAATAAACCAGAAATTCCACCTTCGTTTATTCGATGCGCCTCAGCAATGACATCGCGTTTTGCTTATGCACAGGATATGATCTTGGTGTCTTACTGTCCGAAAAAAAATAAAGTCGTTCTATTGATCAGTACCAAGCATAAAAAGGGTAAAATTGACGAAGAAAGTGGCAAACCTGAAATAGTTTTATTTTATAATAAAACAAAAGGGGGCACCGATAGATATGATCAATTATGTAAACATTTTACAACTGCCCGTATAACAAATCGATGGCCAATGCGTATATTTTATGGCATATTAGATCAAGGGGGGATTAATTCATCGATTTTATACTATTTACGAGAAGAAAATAATGTCTTAACGCGACGCGATTTTTTGAAATCACTGATCTTTGATCTCGTCAAACCTTTTCTCCGAAGAAGACTTATAGCTCCCACGTTGAGAATTACTGTTCGTCAATCTATACAGGAAATCTTAGATGACCAACAAAGTAATAGTAGCAGTAGTACTTTTACTCCAAACACAAAATTACTAAAAAGAAAACGATGTTCTGTGTGTCCTTCATCAGCTAATTCGAAGACGTGGTTTTGCTGTGTCTTATGCAAAGCGGCTATTTGCGAGTCTCATCGAACCACTTTGTGTTTAATGTGTTTTGAACAACGTCTTCACTAGTTATATGTTTTATTTGTTCTACTTTTCTATATGTTTTATTTTTATAACACCCTTTATCAAATAAAATCAAACCCAAAATGAAAAGTCGTGGATTATGTCTATCCTATAAATAGCCCATATACAAGGGTCTAAATAATTATACTTTTTGGAACCAATGGACCTGCACTATTTTTTTTCGTAAAGTACATATTTCAAACTATACCCCTCTAAAATATTTCTCCATAATATGAAAAATTGGCTGAGATATAAATTTTTGAATTTAAAGTATTTTTCTATTGACATCGTGCAAATGTAATAGTTATAAATAAATAATTGTGCAATCAATTACAACAAACAACA
Organism: Hypothenemus hampei; assembly: GCA_013372445.1. Lineage (NCBI taxonomy): Eukaryota > Metazoa > Arthropoda > Insecta > Coleoptera > Curculionidae > Hypothenemus > Hypothenemus hampei. The sequence goes on along the minus strand of JABRWK010000314.1, from coordinate 64,834 downwards.
TGGAACCATAAAGTATACATATAAAGATGTATTCCAAATTTTTTTTCAGATTTTTTAAACGTATTTATCATGCAAAAAATATTAAGAGGACTTTTTGGGGTCAGTGTACGGACGGTGTATGTAAAATATAGTGTACGGAGGGAGGGTTAAGAGTTAAAAGACATATAATCGGATATCAAAACATACAATGGTGGCCATATAAACTAGGACAGTCCTTTTTTAAACAAAACATACACAAGTAATGCTTAAAAATAATTAAAAAAAGTGATTTTAGAATGATCAATTTACTTAAGTAAGTGTTTCGGCATTTTTTGATAGAAGTATTTTAGCGAAAGTATGAAAACTTAAAAAAATGGTCATTTTTCACTAATGGTAAGCAATTTTTTAGAAAAAAATCAAGATATACATTTAATAAAGGATAATTAACTGAGTATTTTTCAAAAAGTACGATTAAAATCGGTTGGATATTGCAGAAGATTAGTTCAAAGTTGCAGAAAAACAGTGATTTTAACGGATTTTCATGAAATATTGTGTTTTTCAGCAACTTTGAACTTGTTAATGCTCCTCTATAAAATGTATACATACTATATTGATTTTTTTTTAAAGAATTGTTTTTCATTGTTGAGAAATGACCATTTTTTTTATCCTATTTTCACAAAAAAAACTTTTACCAAAAAACGCTGAAATACGTCAATTAGTAAATTGATAATTCTTAAATCACTTTTTTTCTAATTATAAATACTTTGGAACCATTGGATGAATTATACAATGTCGGCGTGTTGAGAAGTTACTCTGATGTTAACCCTTACTGTGCACATCTTCGTAGCAAATCTTTAAATGCATACGGGGTCAAATTGGCCCAATACGACTTTCAATTTGCAATATTATACTATAGTAACTGTACATTTTTTCGAAAAAATGTTTGAAATGTATTTTGTAGCATATTTATTAAACTTTAAAGATGTCAAGTAAGATTTATAAAACAATAGTTTTTGTCGATCAAAGTAAGCGTTTTTTTATTCAAGAAGGGTGTATAATGTAAAATTATTAGTTTCAGGAGAAATCTTTTCAGGAAGTTGTAGGTGAATATTCTAAGGGAACAATATTCAATTTCTTGGGTTTTCCAGCTGCTTCATCGGTGCACTGAAAAGATCTTCCAACTGGCCATACTTCCTACTTTTAGAGAAAGGATGACTCGTTATTGTTTATAAAAATTTGAGCTCATTTATGTTCAACGCTATACATATAAATTTGAATACAATTTTGGGAACACAGTGGCCCCGTTTGCACACTAATTGTAAGACTTAATTGTGTCCGTTATAGAAATTGTGATTCACATATTGATTCCAATTGTCATATTTTAATTCTTTTGCATTGTTTTCATCGCCGAAAAGTATAAATGGAAGAGAAAAATACTACGTTGTATTCTTAAAATTTAATATCCTATACATATAGCATATTTAACTCGCTTGAGAAAAACCTATCATATCCTAAATAAAACTTTAAAAGAAAATTCATATTAGACTTGATGATGAAAATCGAATTTTCAGTTTTTCCACGCTTATAAGCTTTAACTAAATTATGTTAAATATGTAATTTGTTAACGTCACGCTTATTTAAGTAAGGGATGAAAGACAATATGTCCTCCATCCCTTACCTTTATATGTATATAGTAATTACACAGGATTCTTATTTCTTTAATAACAAAATTTCTCTTTGGTCGGTGATTGTGTTTCAGCAGTAACCTCGATTTTGCATGAATCCATAATTGTCGTCAACGTCTTTTAATTTTGTAAACGTTGAGATAAATATTTCCAATTACATTCGGATATCCGTTTTTTCATCTTTTATCTCACTAGTAATTGTATTTAGTTGGAATTATAGTAACTTTTCGAAGTATCTCAATGTTCAATTCTCAATCTCTTAATTATGTGAATTAACGATTTTTTTCGTTCTTCTAGCATCCGAAAGTAATTAATGACCTGATAGTAAAGACGTGCAATACTATTCGTGATTCTTCTTTGAATTCAATATTTTTAATTAAAACGGATAAAGATAATAGATTTTTTTGTTTTTTTCTAATTTGGGCGGGGGGCGAAAATTATGTAATTCGTCCTATTAAAGGAAATATATTTTGCAGAACAACTATTTTTAGTGGGAATGGATTGCCCTGGTTCAATTTACGAAACGTACCTAGTAAGCGGAATATTAAATTTCTTTATGTGTGTCACTCCTTTGTCACTAGTGTTGTAGTGAGAAAAAAGAAAAATTCCTCGGTTTCCTCTTTCGTTTAAAGGTACTTTTACACGGACAATTTTTAATAAATTAATTGCTTAACATTCATCTCCCGATTGCATAGGGCAATTAATAGACAATACATGATAATTATTTCGAAAACCTTGCTTCATATCAATGCAAGTTGCTCCATGTCGAGAAATGTTTCTTGGATCATTCTCCGTATTGTCGTTGTAATCGCCAAATTTGAAAAAAATAATATTGCCTTATTGCCCGTCAATATATCGGAATTATTGAAGCAATTAGTTGCTTTATATTGATTCATATAATAATTGCCACATGTCGCCAAATATTGTTCTGTCGTCAAAAATATCGAATATTGCTATGAATTGGTCAACTTTCATCGTCCGCGTAAAGGTACCTTAACTATTTATGGCTATAAAATGTGGTATCAGTTTTTTCTCATATTCAGTGAACTTTTTGACTGTATACAATCAAACATGGTAAGTAGAAGTTCTTTTTTATTTTCCTCCTATGTATTTTTCTATGTTCAGTCAAACCAGTGGCAGATCTATGAGAAGTATTTAATCTCAATCACTTATTAGGTTTTCCTGGAATTTTAAAACGGTATTGCGGTTATATTCTCTCGTATTTCTATGAAGGGATTGAAAATGTATTCAAATCGGTTCGAAAAATAATATTTTTCAGATTTCGTTACATAACTTGTCGCCATCCAGGATGCATACATGACAGAGTGGTCGAATTTATACAAATTGTACTCTAATTCTTTTTTATCAAATAGAGTTCAAAACATTAAATATATAAACATTCCGTGTCTCTTAATTGGAAATCCTATCGTATTTTATCCATATGACAAAGCATCGCTTAGTAACTTCTCGATTACAATAAACAATTTTCTTGATTAAATAATAATAAAAAAATAATAAATTTATTTATAAACAACGAAAATGAGATTCTCTTATAAATATGTTAATATATTAAAGAAAGAAAAAGAGGAAAGATATGCACGTAACCTTCTTTATACATATAGCTTCAGATTTTTTGATGTAACCGGCACTTTCAACGATTACAAATAAATAATTATAATAAAATAATATTATAATATACCTAATACAATAATTATTAATGTTGTATGTTTGTTTTTTTATTAGAAGTCAACCCCTTATTTTTGGGAGTGAACTAGAAAAACATTTCTATGGCGTGATGGATAGATAGACTGATCTTGCATCCATAAGCCTTGAGGGACCTCCATCGCTTACTGGTCCTGACGCCTGAAGTTTACTGGGTGGATGAAAATTTCATCGAGAGAAAAATTTTATAATTTTTCTAGTTTAGTGGGTGTTACTTTGTGACCGACATAGACTAATTTAATATAGGGACAACTGTAATAGTCCACTGATCGTAATAGAGTATCATTCGACTAACGTCTACTATTTCTTTTTAGAATTTTGTGTAAGCTTACCTAATGCTTGTAATATTTTGCTACAATTTTCAATAAATTTGTAATAATAATGACATAAACCTAAAACACTTTGCGTACTTTCTGTTGATGTATAGCGATTAATTTTAAACCATCAGAAGAAATATCATGCGCAGATACTAAATAGCCTAAAATATTAATTTCTTAAACTAGGATCTTTGGTGGATTCACAAGCCAGTTCAGTTTTTTAGACCTATTTAATTACAATCTCGACATTTCTCGATTCTATCTTCGATGTTAATTTCTTCTTGGAAATATTCTCATTTGCTCGATTTTAACATTAGCCTTACTTCCTGTAATAGGTATTTGGAAAACTTTTTGTAATTTGTTCAAATGTTCGCTTCTTGTTTTAAGAACAATTATGATGTTCATGTAAATTAATTTTTTTTTCATTTTAATTCTAGGAAAGCTTAAATCTTAGTAACGAAGGCGAATTTGCAAATTTTCAACACTTCATTTTCAATTTGTTTTTGCTTCCTAAATCACGTTCTAAAGGCACGGACGTGAATTTCGTGACACCTTGTATATGTTTTATAATGAAATAATACAAAACAAAATACAAATTTTATTTCAAATTAAAAATAAAATTTACCGCTGGACACTCTGTATAATTTCTTTATTTTAAATGGAACGTGTACATTTTTATGTAGTATTAATTAGAATCACTAATTAATGCCCTTTCAATTGATATTGCCCTATAATTTATCTTTTATCGTTTTCCCTTAAAATGAGTGTTTAATTAATTTTATAATAATAACATTGAAGAAAACAAGTAATTGAATATCTTAGTTGATAAACGGGTCATATCTGAGTTTTTTAAAAAATGATCTAATACATTTTTTAAGTACGCCATGAATAGATTTAGACATCACTTAAAAAAATCCTGTAATTTCGTTGTCCTCTGGGAGTGTTTAGATGCTAAATATGTCATATCGCATATACTCTATATAAAAACTTAAATGTCAATTTACTCAAAAAATTGCAAATGTGACATGACACCTTTATCAATTAAGGTCTTCAATTATAAGAGCATGCCTTGGATCTTTATTCCTCATGTGTACACTTGAATATAATCACATGCATATAACATTTTAAATTTTAATTTCTGGAAAAGTTTTTCAGATGCAATATTTCCTTCCACAACAGTAGCACACGTATCAAAACGTTTTTCGGCTAAATATTTGGCCATCTTAGTGACTACCATTGACGCATATCCTTTATTCATATGTTCCTCTTTGGTTTGAAGAGCCGCTACTTGACCTTGAAGCATCTTAATGCATTTAAATTAAAGTGAAAATTTTGAAATTTATAAACCGAGACAAGAAGATGAAGCCCAGGAAACCATTTCGTTATTTGCCTTCAGATATATTCCAAAGCCTTTTTGCAATTTTATCCACTGACCAAGTTTACTCTCAGCTGAGGGATAACTGTTAGGCCATTTTGAGACGATAACAAAAATATCAGCAGATTCTAATTCTTTTACATAAACCTCTTGAGAAGGCCTAAAATGATCTATGTTATTAGGAATCTTACATGAAAATAGCTCACATTATTTCTAGTTTTTCAGCTTCATTTTTTTCCAGATACCAAAGATTTGTCTTGTCAATCTCTATTTTGTTATGTTTCCATTTTTGGGTTAAAATTTCTGAAATTTTTTGAGTAAAATTTTCGTGAACAGCATAGAACAGAGTATAATTTCTCGCTGGGTCTGGATGAAAATGGAACCGGTTGGTTTTCAATAAGCCGTCAAATAGGTTTTTTCCTGTTTTATCTAAACTATGCAAGACAATATCATGTCCAAACGACTAGAATACATTTATATATCTTAAGCAAAGTTGAGTATACAGACACTTACAGGCATTGAAGCAAAAAATGTACCATCTTCCCGCCAACAATTTCTTGGAGAAAAAACCGAAACATAATCCTTCATATTAATTTCTTTCGATTTAATGCAGGTTTGAAGAAAACTGTGAATATGAGGAACGTCATTTTTATGAGTTGAATAAAGATCTGCCAGTTCTTTCAGTTCATCCTCACTTAACTCTATCAAAATGTCTTCATTATTCTGTGTCATTGTAGTAACTACTGCCTAGAATCTAGTATAAATAAACTTATGCTTAAAGTTAGATGACGGGAATCAATTGATTCGATTCAGATAACCTGAATCTGTCAATCAATTTATCTTTATTCAATCGTCTTGTGAAAAGAAAACTAACAATAAAAGCTGGTTTGAATCAAAGTGAAGCAAACAGTTACACAAAGAAAAAACCTCTTAAAGCAAACCAAACTTAACCTAACCTAAAATATTAATTAAACTTAACCCTTTATTGATGATTGAATAGAAATAATTATTCCAAATCATAGTTTTCCTCTTTGCAGCAGACCAAATTCAGCCTTTCTTTACTTTACCTTCGATCAAATACAGATAATAGACAAATTTGTGATAATTAAATGTGGCGACTCCCAGCGTTACCAAATTAACTTTTTCTCTCAGAAATTTCTTTAATCACTGATGATCACTTTTTAAGAAATCAGGCCTGCTGGCCAATAGGTGGAGTGCTTTTTATCATATCCTGTCACTACGTGTATATTTGATAGTGAAATATACAGTGTGAATACACTTTTTTCATTTCTACAAACTTAAAGACAAAATAAGCATGATGATGTTCAGATATGCTTTTGAACATCATCTGATATATTTCCTACACATATTGTAATGTATAAATAGGAAAAATAGATCTTACAATTAGTGTGATTCAGTGACAAAGAGGATAAATGAACTAAAAATTTTAAGATCTGGAAAATAGTCATTCTTTATAATTGTTTGTGTTTGTTAAACAAATAAGATTCTCGATAAGAAAATTATTATTTTTTCTACAGGATATCTAGAAAAGAAAAATTTTAATTTTGTGTAAGAATAAAGTATCCTTATTTTTCAATTTTGATCAAAGTACCAAATAGAAAAATTGTTTTAAATCATCCCGTCTTCATAGATGTGGGGAGATTATTAACTTTTATAAAAAAGGATTATTATACATACAGTGTGGAAGTTTTGGATGGAAAGGTCCATATAACTTAAATCCCGAACATATGCGGTCAAAATCCTCGGACACGTCGATTTTTATTTTTTCTTGCGGTTTTTTTAATGGTAAATCCATATATACAGGGTAACCAAAAAATAAGTTACGACCACTAACTTTATTTTTTCAAATGGCACCCTGTATATTTTATTTCATTTTTGAATTCTCCTTCAAATTCTAAGTATGTTTCATGTACCATGTCCTATGCCTAAGCGCAACAGTTACCGAGATATTAACGATTGAAGTTACATATGAATATATCTATAGGTATTGATAGCGACGAGCCCATGTCACATCAGTTGGCCCATCACAAAAATAATTCTGTAGTCCGTAATTTTCGACCGATTTTGTTCGAATTTTGTACAAAGAAAATTGAAGTCAAAACTCAGTTTACGTGTTTGAGCAATTTTTGAACAGGTCATTTTTAGGGTGCTTTTTGGGGCCTTAAAAAAAACTTGTTTTGAAAACTTTTTGTGTCGTGGATATTTTTTAATATGGTTTCATAATCTTATAAAGCGCATTTTTCTGCATATATCCTGAAAATTTCATCAAAATCAAACCACAAATAAGGGAATTACAGCTTTTCAAAATCGCCAAAAAAGACCCGATTTCACCATTTTGTTTAAAAACTGTCAAAATATTACTAGTTATGGTTTTGTATAATATTTATATGATAAGTAGCCATGCACATTTCCTTATATTTTAAAATTGTAAATTATTATCTTTATTCCTTAAGTGTATACTACAATATAGTCACATTTATATAAAATTTTGAATTTTAATTTCTGGAAAAGTTTTTCAGATGCAATATTTCCTTCCATAACAGTAGCACACGTATCAGAACTTTTTTCCATTAAATATTTGGCCATCTTAGTGACTACCATCGATGCATATCCCTTATTAGTATGTTCTTCTTTGGTATGCAGAGCCGCCATTTGACCTTAAAGCATTTTATGAGTAAAATAAAAGTGAAAATTTTGAAATTTATAGACCGAGACAAGAAGATAAAACCCAGGAAACCATTTCATTATTTGCCTTAAGATATACCCCAAAGCCTTTTTGTAATTTTAGCCACTGAGCAAATTTACATTCGGCTGCAGGATACCTGTAAGGCCATTTTGAGACTACAACAGGAATATCTGTAGATTCTAATTCTTTTACATAAACCTCTCCAGAAGGCCTAAAATGATCTATGTTATTAGGAATCTTACATGAAAATAGCTCACATTATTTCTAGTTTTTCAGCTTCATTTTTTTCCAGATACCAAAGATTTGTCTTGTCAATCTCTATTTTGTTATGTTTCCATTTTTGGGTTAAAATTTCTGAAATTTTTTGAGTAAAATTTTCGTGAACAGCATAGAACAGAGTATTATTTCTCGCTGGGTCTGGATGAAAATGGAACCGGTTGGTTTTCAATAAGCCGTCAAATAGGTTTTTTCCTGTTTTATCTAAACTATGCAAGACAATATCATGTCCAAACGACTAGAATACATTTATATATCTTAAGCAAAGTTGAGTATACAGACACTTACAGGCATTGAAGCAAAAAATGTACCATCTTCCCGCCAACAATTTCTTGGAGAAAAAACCGAAACATAATCCTTCATATTAATTTCTTTCGATTTAATGCAGGTTTGAAGAAAACTGTGAATATGAGGAACGTCATTTTTATGAGTTGAATAAAGATCTGCCAGTTCTTTCAGTTCATCCTCACTTAACTCTATCAAAATGTCTTCATTATTCTGTGTCATTGTAGTAACTAATACCTAGAATCTGAGAATAAATCTGTGGTTAGATGCCAGGAATCAATTCGTTTCGTGCAACCTGAATTTGTCCATTTAATTATTTTTATTCAATCGTCTTGAAAAAAAGAAAAATGAATGGCTGGTTTGGATTGGTGTGAAGTAAACTATTAAAGGAAAAAAAATCTTAAACCAAATCAAACCTAACCTAAAATACTAACCAAACCTGACCCTTTATTGAAGATTGAATATAAATAATCGTCAACAATGACCAAATTAGCTAATTTTTGCCCAAAAGGAAAAAAAATTGTTAGGATTTTTATTAAAATGTAATTTATTACTTTAACAGTACCCCCATAGGTGACAAATGATAATCAATTAACTTGTTACTCATTAACAATGCGCTTATTTACAAAACGTGTATAAACACGTTACATATGAATCAAAAAGTGACTAATGAATACGACGATACGGAGCAAAAATGAGTTAAGTCTTTCTTTACTGTACCTTTTATCAAATAATTGAACAAATGCAGAAATTATAATAGACAAAATCAGTTTGTGATAATTAAATATAACAACCCACAACGTTGCCAAATGAATGTTTTTTCTTAGAAAAATCTTTAGATAGCCATTTTTTAAGAAATTATTCCTGTTTGGTACTAGGTGATGTGCTTTTTATAGCTTTCTTTTCCTGCGCATATGTACGGGGTGTCCTGAAATTAAGGAGCAGTATTCTAGATACCAATTCTACAATATCAGAATAGAATAGATACCAATATGTTGAGAAAATATCAAAGAATATCATATAAGCATAGGTCGGTAAGGGAGTTACAACCTTTATAAAAGGTTACCCTTGAAGATGGTTTTTCATCAATATTAATGAAACGGTTTGAGATACAATAACAAAATTCTGTAGGTTTTCCTAACATTTTACACTGAATTCAAAAATCTAAATATAAAAAAAAATAAAAAATACCCTGAACGGGTCTTGTTTACTACACTTCTAAAGTTTTTTTTAATGTTGTCTTAATTTTTGAATTCAATGTAAAATGTTGAAAAAGCGTATAAAATTTCGACACTGTTCCTCAAACTGTTTCGACAATACTGGTGAAAAAACATCTTCTGGTACAGCTTTTATAAGACTGTAACTCCACTACTGACCTATGCTTATATGAACTTTTCTTAATATTTCGAATCGTAGAATTGGCGTCTAGAATATTGCCTCTTAATTTCGGGCCACTTTGTATATTTGATAGTGAAATAATGCAGTACGAGTATGTTTTTTTGGTTTGTATAAATTAAAAGACAAAACGAGCATAATGATATTCAGATATATTTTGAAATGTAAACAAATAACTTGGTGCATTCGCCAATTCAGTTCTTCAATCAATCGGCCCAATAAATCAAATCAAATCGCCCCAATAAATCGGTATAAATATGTTTGTACACGAATCTGTTTATACTATCCGGTATCGGATATACCAAATACACACTTCTCTGACTATTTCATCTGATTATTTCGAGCGCAAGCGAATTAATGTCTTATGTATATTGTAATGTCTCTATTTTGTACTAGAAAAAGGCGTTAAACATTTTTAAAACGTTTTTGTTTTGAATTTCCAAAGGTTTCAAAAATGAAGTTACCTCCTTATTGTTGTACACCCCTCAATTCGGAAATTAGTAAAAAATCTGTCGTTATTCAAAGAAAATCGCTTTCACGAATGGTACGTTCAACCGCATTAGCAATTTTTATCTATTAATTTAGAAAAACGTGTTCAGTTCTATAATTGGGAACAAATTAAAATCATAAAAAATTATAGTTTCGTTAATAAAGTTTTAATTAGAGATGACCAGTGATTATCGTAGTGATTAGAGATGAACAGTGATGTTGGCTAAAAAATATATTTGTAAATAGTCCTAATATCCGCTATTATTTCTATCACTATCCAAGAGTTCTAAGAACTATCATTCGTCAATACAAATGGACTTTAAATTTTTGGGTGAAATTCCAGACAAACACGTTATTATACCACACTTCATTGACGTCCATTTACATGAAACAACATATCTCAATTTTCTTTTGAATAATTTATTAAACTTAATGCAAATTGCTCCTAAAGCTTTAAGAGACACATTTTTGTTGCAGTATAATGGTCTGCCGGCACATTATTCGTTAGAAATTCGGTATTTCTTTAATAATAATTTTCCAGTGAGGTATATTGATGGAAGCGGTCCTTGAGAGATCCAGATCATCGGATATAACAAAGATTGATTATTTTTTATGGGAATGGAAAATATGAAGGTTAGAATTAGAGCTGCCTCTAGAGATATTTTATTCAATATTAAGAAGGGTCGATGAAATTTAAAACTCGCTGAAGTGTATCTCCTGAAGAAAATTAAGACAATATTGAACATCACTTTTAATATCTATTTTAATTTTATTACATTAGTGGTGTTAGAGTACAATCACCCTGCTTTTTGTTATTAATTCGTTCAATTATTTTTTTCTTTAGTTAACTTAACGATAAGAACATTCAGTTTGGCACAAAAAAAATGTATTTATTAAGTTTGCAAAATAGGAGCTAAAAATATTATCCAGGGAGTCCATTTGAAAAAATTAAAAAAACACCTTTGAAATATAGGTTTAGTTAAATCGGCTTATTTTTCCGCAAATAATCCCCAGTTGACGTATACACCATTACTTACTCATAAATACTTTGTATCCAGTATGATATTGGAAGATTACTATTAAATCATTGATACTTAGTGATACCTTTATTAATATTCTGAAGACAAAATGTGATAAATAAATACGATGTACCTTTGATACAATATTTACTGAATTGCGCGCTTTTTTTTCAGTTTTCAAATTATCGTTGCAAAACGAATAAGAATTGAGAAAATATTACAGGTTTAAATAGAGTGTCTTGATGTTTTCTTTAAATATTGAAACATACATATGTAAGGTGTTCCATTTAAAAAAATTAAATTGATAATCTTCCCAGTTTTTTGGTAAACGCTGCATTCACAGTAATATTTTCAGTGTATGCATCTGTATATTGAAAATGTACACCTTGAAAGCCATGATTGTAACTTATTTGATTTGAGAAATATTATAACCACTGCAACTTGTTTGCTCCACCCTGTACATATAGATATTTGTTATACAGCACTCGTATTTATTTCGAAACAATTCTACGGAAGAGCGCAAGCCACAATTCAATGACAACCGAACATTGTCGAACATTTCCGAAAATTCAAATAGAAATTGGCAAAGTTTTATTTAAAAAATCATTATGTCTTTGTTATAAACAATAATACATAATTTGAATTTATAAATTGTTGATATAATAATAATGTTGCATTTTGAAAAACTTAATATTTGAATTTTAGAATTAGTATTTTACACTAAATAGCAAATTGTATGGCGCATGTCCTAAGATAACACAAATTTTCATTTAAAAATAAATTTCGATTTTCGCTTTCAGTTCAACGTGAGAAAGTGGTGTGTCTGTTGGTCGTTGTCCCAAGAAAACGTGCGAGTTGTCTATGAAATATATTTTTGTAAGTTTTATTTTTATTTAAATTTTTTCGGGTCATTTTGGACGAGGCCAGTGTTGTCGTCTCGTGCATTTAAAGCGTAATTAACCGGGTCAACACGAGTAATCAATATTTGTTCACTGAATCAATTAGTTAACGCTTAACCCAGTTGATGTCTGTAACAATCTTAACAGTCTGCATTTACCATTAATATGTATAAATAATTTAATGAAATAGTTGTAGGTACGGCAATCGAGTTGAGCGTTCGAAAGTACAGTATTCATTGTTATGAAGTGGGGCTTCTAATTGAAGAAATTAGCGAAAAAATTAGGTATTTTAAACAAAATCAAAACTGAAGGCTATGCAAAATCAACAGGTTGTCAAAAATTTGTTTGGAATTTTAAGGAATAAATGTGATAAAATACATATACAGACTTCCAATTAGAAAACATTGCAGCAGTACTAATTTTGATCCGCAGCAGTACTAATTTTGGAAAACATTAAAATATTTCGAGACACCTGAATTTTATTGTAGAAGGGATATGTTCAGCAGGTATTTCGTCTAGTCCACTCTTTAAGCGAAGATGAACCCAATTCTGACAAATTTAACGGGAAAATCTAATTCGAGAGGCATCTCATTTTTAAACCTGTTCAACATGTCTTTAAAAAAAATTCGTTGAATAGGCCTTTTTTAGGAAATTAATGTAAAAACCACAGAGTGTATCGGAAAATCCGTTGTCTAATCATGGTTACTCTAATAGACAATGATCTTTTCATAATTGTGACATTTCCTAGCAAAATGTAATTCTAATCACCATAAATTTATGGGCCGATTCTGCTATTTTTCTGTAACGCCACAAGATCAATAGCTTATAGAAGTTGAATGGCACAAGGGAAAAACGACCTTACCCCATTTTTTTAAACATTGAGTTTGAGATGCTACAAAGTTGCATTATAAGAGACTATAAGGTAGTTGAATCGATAAATTTCAAAGTGACTGAATTCCTGTAAAATATGCATTAAAACTATTCATTATATTAGGAAACAAATGGCATTCGTCAACTTTAAATTTGATTTTTCTCAAATTCAATTTGAGTACCTAGACTGAACGTTTTTCCCTTGTGCCCTTCAATTTATAAACATCATTTACAAATGTACAGATTCCAATAATTTAGTATGTTTCCTGTTAGATAAACAGCTAGAAATTCGTGTTGCCAAAATGACATTCGTAAAATATTTACGAATCAATAAGACTTACAGTTCCTACAGGAATAACAGAATTGCAAATTAAATATAGGCCTACAGATTTATATGGAACGTTTACACACTTGAACAGAATCGGCCTATTAGCCATTTAGCTTATAAATCATAAGACAGAGTTCCTACAGAAAACAGAGCAATATTGTAGGAGCCTCAATTTATATGGTCAATGTCCTAATACAAGTTATAATGGGTCGTAAGTGCTGCTCGATGTGTTAGTGTTTTATTATGGCATAATACTCAGGTTAATGGTAAATTTCGTTTAACAACTAGTTTCTATAGTAAGTTGAGCAAAAAAATTGTTTATTACATTTTCGAGATGCAAACGTATTATTTTTCGACTTTATTCTTGACTATACGTGACTCTCTCGACTGTTACAGGAATGCTCTTAATTTGGAAAATCTAGATTTTCTTTGATACATATAACTTGCAAGTTACTTCGTAGTAATACAGTTACTTATTGTAGTAACGCATCAATCGGTCGAGCTTACGGCACTCTGACGCACGGAAAAACGTCAGTCAAGAAAATTTTCTGTATAACGTCATCATACATTTACAATGACAGGACAAAAAACACTAAAAACTTCAGTTCATATTCATATAGGAGCAAACCAAGGTTTACCTTAGATTGTAAAGTAATTATGGAAAAAAATATATCTCGCTCTGAGTACCTGAACCTCAAACACCTCAAATGAACGAAATGAAGGATAAACTGCATACGTTGGGTTGTATTTAAACATAAACTTACAAGAAATAGATAAAATTCGATTGTGATTAAAAAAATAGTAAACATTTTTAAAGATTTTATCAGTTAGTTTAACAAATGAATATGTATAGGAACTAGGATAAGTATCTGTTTTGCAACGAAAATCGACCAATGTACTTTGGAATTTTAAAATTAAACATTGAAATTCATTAAATCGTTGTTGCAAAATTGGTTTAATGCAAATCCTAAATAATAAGAACAAGATTGTACGTCTATTTACATATCAATTGTAGACATTGTCATTCTTCAGGCGCCAATCTAGCTATATAGATGCAAATTGAGAGAGTTGTAATTAATTTTTATCGCAAACATCCCTAGTTGTGCAAAAGTTAATTTGCACAACCAGAGTTGCAAACCAATAAGGTGCGGATCTTTTAAATAATTTACGTTTAATTTAAGTTCAAATTACAAAATCCGAAGATGTTTTTGCCGGGGCCTGTTAATTCTAAGGTCCATTGGAGGTCAATACAATCTCGATAGAATTTTTAAGGCAAAGTCCTGACTGATAATAATAATTCAACATTGAAATTTTTTTTTAAGTATTTTCGTCGCATTCAGAAAATGAAAAGAAATAATTTGGATCTGTTCCTAGAATCACGTCTATTGTGTACACATGAATTTGTGCATTATCCTCGTGTCGTTAAAAATGCATTTTTAAGAGTATTTTTTTTTCATTGTATTTTAGAAATG
>JABRWK010000314.1:0-49017 GCA_013372445.1 Hypothenemus hampei | reverse complement strand
TACGGACACTACCATTAGAAGAAATTAACAAGAAAACAGCGAAAATACCACCTAAACGACAATGCTTATAAGAGTCGTGGCACGGAACTCGCGCTTGCCAAGTAGTGCTACTTTCAACTTAACGTCAAAAACATGCAGAAATTATTCAGTGGAATACAAGCCAATCAGGAGCGTTCTAGTAGCCAATCGGGGTGAAATAGCTGTCAGAGTATTCAGAGCATGTAATGAATTAGGAATTAAATCTGTGGCCATTTATTCGAAAGAAGATAGAGGACACGTGCATAGGTTAAAAGCAGATGAATCGTATTTGGTAAGGTATTAATGAATTTTAAGATTTTTTATATTTATTTAAATATGTGTTAGGTAGGTGAAGGTAAAGCCCCTGTGGAGGCATATTTAAATATTGCAGAAATAGTAAAAATTTGTAAAGATCATGGAATTGACGCCGTTCATCCAGGTTATGGCTTTTTATCGGAAAGAGCCGATTTTGCTCAGGCGGTTCTTGATGCTGGTCTTAGATTTATTGGTGAGTTATATTTAAAAATTGCAAATATGAATATTTGAATACCCCTCTTTCCAGGTCCGTCCCCAAAAGTGGTTCATCAAATGGGTGACAAAGTAGCTGCTAGAGAAGCGGCAATTAAAGCAGGAGTACCAATTGTTCCAGGAACTGATGGTCCGGTTAATACCATAGATGAAGCCAAAGCATTTTGTACCCAACACGGGCTTCCTGTTATATTTAAGGTACATTTAGTCCTGTAATGTGTTAGAAGATAGTAATATTGCATCAAATACTATTGAAACAGAACAAAATAAATATTAAATAAATATGAAATATTGTAGGCCGCATATGGAGGTGGTGGGCGTGGTATGCGGGTGGTCACTAGCATGGATAAATTAGAAGAAAACTTTAAAAGAGCTCATTCAGAAGCTGAATCAGCTTTTGGTAATGGAGCCTTGTTTATTGAAAGATTTATTGAAAGACCTAGGCATATAGAGGTGCAATTGCTTGGTAAAATATATTCTAAATATAATCGGTAGACACTTGTCAAATGGCTAATTTTTCAGGTGACAAGGCTGGAAATGTAGTTCATTTGTATGAAAGAGATTGTTCAGTTCAACGAAGACATCAAAAAGTGGTAGAAATGGCTCCAGCACCGCATTTGGATCCGAAAATTCGAGATGCTATGACAAGTATGGCTGTGCAACTGGCTAAACATGTTGGTTACGAGAATGCTGGGACCGTGGAGTTCTTATGTGATCCAAGTGGAAATTTCTACTTTATAGAAGTTAATGCCAGATTGCAGGTATACTTAATTATGTTATATTTCCAGAAGATTTTCTTGAAATAAAACATTTTAGGTTGAACACACTGTTACGGAAGAAATAACTGGAATAGATTTAGTACAAAGTCAAATTAGGATAGCTGAAGGTGTTACATTACCAGAATTAGGAATACAACAGGAGAAGATAAAGCCCACTGTATTCAAACTCATAACTTTTAGTAAAAATGAAATAAAATGTCTCTTTTTTCAGGGATTTGCAATTCAGTGTCGTGTAACTACAGAGGATCCAGCCAAAAACTTCCAACCAGACACGGGAAGAATTGAAGTATACAGATCTGGCGAAGGAATGGGAATTCGTCTAGATGGAGCCTCTGGATTCGCTGGCGCTATTATTTCTCCTTACTACGATTCCTTACTGGTAAAAGTTATTGCACATTCACACGATTTGCCTAGTGCATGTGCAAAAATGGACAGGTAGTGAACATTATTTTCTTTTCTTTTTTATTTACTAATACTTATAATATTTACTGTTTCCATCAGAACCTTACGAGAATTTCGTATCAGAGGCGTTAAAACAAACATTCCTTTCCTAGTGAACGTGATTGGCAATCAAAAGTTCGTCAATGGAGCAGTGGACACTCATTTTATTGATGAGAATCCGCAGCTATTTAAAATGGTTCCTGCTAGAAACCGAGCTCAGAAACTACTGGTTTATTTGGCTACATTACTAGTCAATGGACCTCAAACTCCTTTAGCTACTAAATTGAAACCTGCAGAAATCAAACCCCATGTGCCGAAAGTGTCTTTAGGTAACTGAAATTTATTTTTTAAACTTTATTTATACCCCTTGTAATAGTCTTGAAATTAAACACTCCATTGACATGAATAAAAATTGTTAGTCAATGTTAATTTTTTGATGATTTCAGTTAAGTCTTTTCGTATGTTTTTCTTTAATTGTTTGGTTTTTTTTCCTATTTAATTTAGCATGTTTTTTGTTTTGTTCTTTTTAACAGAATACCTGTCCAATACACCTGAGCAAAAACCTGGTTAGTATTCTTTTGTTTAGAGTAGTTTCACATTTTTCTGTAAGTATAAAAAAATGTTTGCCATTTTTACGAAAATCCTGGATTACTCCAATATTAAACTCAAATCTTGTCTTATTCAAATTTTGGCGGGGTAAGAAATTATGTGTGTTAAAAACTTTATACCAAAATGATACATTTATGTTTTTTGATTAAATTTACATGGCAAGTTTGATGCCTTATACGTTACAAAACGGCTTGTTCTTAGTTGTCCAAATTGCTTCCTTCGGAAATAAACCATTCAATGGTATACAAAGTGAACTACCCTTATTCGTATTACACTTTTTGACAGGGCATTACAAAATGAACTATGTATGATCCTATATAAACTATTTTTGACATTATTCACAAATGTGGTTAGTTATAAACTACATTTATAGAACTTTTGATAACCCACAATTTATTGTTCTTTCTTAAATCGATTTTTCTCAAAAACGGTTAGACCTATCTAGATGGTATAAATATACCATCAAAACACCCACCAAAATGGGAAAATGATTGCTTTTTTATATTTTTCAACCACTTAGTATTTACTTAAATGTACCAAGATTATTCAAAGTTTTTATTATTAAATCTTTCAAATCACTTATTGAAATGACACTATGTAATTAATACACTATGCAATCTGAGAAACTAATAATATCTACTGTAAACAGCACAACACCTGACTTTTTTCTATATTTCCATTGAAAGCTGCTCTTTATTAGCCGACTCAGACACTTAAACTGTGTAAACTCCTCTTTAAAATAAAAGATTTTTGTTGGACATTTAAAATAAAGCTTTGTCGTCTTGCAGGAACATGCCGAGCACACCTGTATTTTCACATCTCACGTTGATCATGGTAAAGAATTCGACAGACAAGTCAATCTTTGGTAAATGAAATTGTATACCACCATCTTAAAGTAAAATCCTTGTGATAAATCCTCTTTCGATAAAAACCTAAGAAAACATGTTTCTTTCGATGAATCAATCTGACTTTTGTTGTGTTTCAAACATGTAAACTGACCATGGACGTTTCATTATACACGACGAATCAATATCACTGATGTAATACTAAATTTATATTCAATTTCTACCAGGGAGTTGACAAGTATGGATTTGCGATACTTGAGTTTCTTTTTAAATCTCTTAGTTTTCCTATAAATTATTAGGAAATTTGTAAAATAATGTACATTACATAACTACGTCAGGAAAGCAATAATAGTATGGCATCTATTGTCGTATTTATGGTATGCCGTAATGCTCACTTGTACACTGGTCTAATTTTATTATTTTTTGTTATTCATTTATACCTAACTGATCACATACCTTTAGAATCGGTTCCACAATCTCATTAAATTTCTTCACTAAGAACGAAGTACTTTGTCATTTGCAATCAGCCACTTTCTGCAGATCTATTAGCATCGAATTGATATCGACCTGTTTGTAGTTTTTCACATTCTGTACTTTTTATACCGTCAATATTTGAACTAAACAAGTAAAAACCTTCAGATATTATAGATCAAATTATACCGCTTGCTCTGTAATATCTCTCAGAACTAATAATTCCATTGTATATGTTCAAAAAAGACAAATTCTAATTAAACAATTTTAAATTTAGAAGTGCAACCTCCAAAAGGTTTCCGACAAATTTACAAGGAACAAGGTCCGGAAGCTTTCGCGAAAGCAGTGAGAAATAACAAAGGACTTTTACTAATGGATACCACCTTTAGAGATGCCCACCAATCTCTTCTAGCTACTAGAGTGCGCACGCACGATTTGCTGAAGATTTCTCCCTTTGTTACGCACAATTTTAGTCAATTATATTCAATGGAGAATTGGGGTGGAGCTACTTTTGATGTAGCTTTAAGGTAATAGTTTTTACAAATAAATTTTTAAATTAAAGGAATGTAACTTTTAACCAAATGAGAATTGTAAGGGAATGCCTTATTTAATTCGAATACCAACTTCCCAAATCCGAAAGACTTGTCTGTTATACGGACGAATTGCCAACTACGTATTAAGCGGGCCCTGAGGTATACAGGTATAAATATAAAGGAAAACGAAGTATTCCATAGGATCAATACATGATTTTGAGCCAGATTGAGATTGCAGTAATCATGATCTACATATAGGAAAACATCGGTTAAGGAAATATTCCTCATAATATTTAAATACATACGCATTTGTTCTGTTCATGAAGAAACACTAAAGTCTCTAGATTCATAAAAGATCACGTAGAAATGTGCAATGATTAGAACGGAAGCTTTAACAGGGCTTCCCAATTAGTGTAGAAAAAATCTAATTCGTTCTTGAACCTTAAAACATGTACATGTGATTTGATCCTCAAAATGCATCAGTCCAAATGTATACGAAAGTGTTATAAGAAAAATGCTATATTTGACTTTTTCACTCATTTACAGATTTTTACATGAATGTCCTTGGGACCGACTCGAAGAAATGAGAAAATTAATTCCAAACATTCCTTTCCAAATGTTGTTAAGAGGCGCAAATGCTGTTGGATACACTAATTATCCTGATAACGTTGTCTTTAAATTTTGTGAACTTGCCGTAAGTGACAAATTTGAATTGTTATACCTATTTATATTCGGAAAATTTGTCATAAGGTACAAAGTGGTATGGACATCTTCAGAGTTTTTGACTCCTTAAACTACCTTCCCAATCTCATTCTCGGCATGGAAGCTGCAGGAAAAGCAGGTGGGATCGTAGAAGCGGCTATTTCTTATTCAGGAGACGTCAGTAACCCAAAAAAGAAGAAATATGACTTAAAATATTACGTGAACTTAGCAGATGAGCTAGTAAAAGCTGGTACTCACGTTCTGGCAATTAAAGATATGGCTGGATTGTTAAAACCCAAGGCTGCAAAGTAATTATTTACACTTACACTTAACAGTCCCTAAAAATGATGTATTTTAGACTTTTGGTAACTGCTTTAAGAGAAAAACACCCAGATGTACCAATTCATATTCACACTCACGACACGAGTGGTGCTGGCGTTGCCTCGATGCTGGCATGTGCCGAAGCAGGTGCTGATGTCGTAGATGTTGCAGTTGACGCCATGTCTGGACTGACGTCCCAACCAAGTATGGGAGCTGTGGTAGCCAGTTTACAAGAAACCCCTCTGGACACTAACTTTGACTTGTCAAAGGTCTTATCTTAATTGTCTTTTTTATTTATTTACAATAATATGTAAATTTCTTTAGATTTCTGAATATTCAGCTTATTGGGAACAGACTCGTACGCTTTATGCTCCATTTGAATGCACCACCACAATGAAAAGTGGCAACGCCGATGTTTACAATAACGAAATTCCTGGAGGTCAATATACAAACTTGCAATTCCAGGCCTATTCTCTTGGACTGGGAGATTTCTTTGAAGATGTGAAAAAGGCCTATGCTGAGGTAATTTTTATATTAATCGCCCATTAAACTCAAAAGACCTGTTTCAATTTCAGGCCAATCAATTACTTGGTGATATCATCAAAGTAACGCCATCTTCCAAGGTCGTAGGAGACCTAGCTCAATTCATGGTACAAAATAAACTGAAACCTCAAGACGTGCTAGATAGAGCTGAAGAACTGTCATTTCCTAAATCTGTAGTGGAGTACCTACAAGGTGCCATTGGACATCCTTATGGAGGTTTCCCAGAACCTCTTCGATCGAAAGTTTTAAGAAACATGCCTAAAATTGAGGGTAGACCAGGAGCCTCCCTGCCACCTCTGGACTTTAAGAAATTGCAGGAAGAACTCCAGGAAATTTTCCCTGAAGTATCTGAACGGGATGTCATGAGTGCTGCTCTGTATCCACAAGTTACCAAAGAATATTTAAATTTTGTGGATAAATATGGACCTGTGGACAAATTGGATACCAGGATATTTTTAACTGGTCCTAAAGTAGGAGAGGAATTTGAATGTACTATTGATAGAGGAAAGACGTTGGGTGAGTTATGATAATAAACAGGGTAACAGTGATTTGATTAAAGATGTTTAGGTGTAAAAACATTGGCAGTGGCTGAAGATTTAACAGAAAATGGCGATAGAGAAGTATTCTTCGAATTAAATGGAACTCTTCGATCTGTTTTTATTAAAGACGCTGAGGGTACCAAAGACAAAGTCTTCCATCCTAAAGCTGATAAAACCAATAAGAATCAAGTTGGAGCTCCTATGCCTGGAACTGTAATAGACATTAGAACTAAGGTAATAGCTCAAGGAAAAAAATGTCTTTCCAATGAAAAATTTACATTATTATTAGGTTGGAGATACTATTGAAAAAGGACATCCAGTGGTCATTTTGTCGGCAATGAAAATGGAAACAGTGGTACAAAGTCCCGTAGCCGGTAAAGTGAAAGAAATTAAGATTCAAATGGGTCAGAAAATTGAAGCTGAAGACTTGTTGTTGATTGTTGAATAAATTTTTTTATCGGATTAAGTGTCAAATAATAAACAAGATTCGTGTCAATAGGCTGTGCTAAAAGCATCGTGTACAAAATTAGGTTCCCTTTTCACTTTTATATTGATTATTGTTATGTCATTAAATTTCTTTTATTTTTTTTCTTGTTTAACATATTTTTATACTACAGATACACAAATTGAAATTATATATTACATGTTAGAAATGAAATATTTTCCCTGTTGTTGATATTTTTTTAAATACCTGTTCATACACTTTTAAATATATTTCTTTTTAATGTTGTTCTGTTTTAGTTTTTGGTTATTTTTTCACAAATTTACACGCATAGTAGACAATACCACAGAATATTCCAAATTTAAAAACTAGAAAAGATTATCTCAAATTATATAATTGTTAGACAATGTTTAAGCTCAATCTTACTGGAGCCTAATGTGCTCTTCTTTTTACATTCTGCCATATCTGTTTAGGAAGTTTTATTAATCTCTTATCATTCTAATTCCCAAAATGATTACCACAACAGCGACTGCGTACTTCACCACTAAAAAATATTATCATTAGATATATTTTTTAATATTTTCTGCTTACGTGTCGCAAAATCCTTTGAGTTCATATTTTTCAAAACATGTTATTTTTCTGGATCTTGTCTGATAAACATGAATTTTGACACAATGACATAATACTGACAAGCACTGGCGGCTGGTGACTTGAATCTTCAGTAGTTAACATGCGATTTTACAAACTGACCAATAAAATTTTTCTGGATAATTTCTGAATGCGTAGGTAACGAGTGGTGTGTACCACGTATGCTCCTTTCACGTTAAAAAGGCAATGACGTCATTAGTGACACTGAAAAATTCTTTCTTGCAAGACCTCTACAGTGTCCACTGGTGTTCTGTAAACATTTTATAGTTTTAATAACACGGTTTAATTTAAATAATTCGTATTAATTTAAAAAATATTTTTACCAAATATTAAGAAAAAATAAATTCTTTTGTCACCCCGTATCTCGAAAAGTATTTGTCTGATTGCAAAAGTGTAAATAACTTTTCGATTAAGTTTAACTTCATAATTAACACCCCACTGCCCGTGTGAGCGAATATCGAAACATCCTGTATGTATATTTAACCACTTTTTACTTATTTTTTAATCAACGATAAAATTTTAGGTGACAGAAAAACAAAATCAATTTGAATTATAGTATTGTTGATAATTACAGGTGGCGAAAATTCAATAATCAAAATTCAAAATTCTAAGCATAAATATCCGATCGAATACGAGTATAAACGATATATCACGAAGTTTAAACCTAGTTTCGACACATCTCAATAGAGGCGCTGTAATCACAGTTATGGCATTTCCATAAGTGTTAATAGGCGGTGGTTTGACTGTGAGGACATGTAAGTTCGAACGAGTCTGAAGAACAAGTGTCGGTTTCCTGAATCTTGGTTAACCAAGTCAACTTTTCGCGCTGGAAAATTCTAGGCTTCCACGGCCGTTACGGTTCCTCATTTTTCCGCCTTTTCTTCTTCTTTTCCTTTTTCTTTGGCCTGAAGTAATTACTCATCAAGCCGCTGTCACAACCACCACAAACTAAAAACACAAGTTGCGGTTATGTTGTTTTATTGTCAAAGAAAATCGGCGAGTTAAGAATCGCCATATGTTATTTGTTTACAAATCGATACACAGCCTACTTGATAAGTTTTTTTTTGAACACTCATATGTCTCGTAACAAGACTGACAGTTCTTTAAACGCGCGCTTTCCTGTTAAGTTTCATTTCCAAACAAGTTATTTTTTAGTGATCGGTTTTATAACAAGTTTTTATCAGTTCTTATTTACGTTAAGTTCGAAGCAGTGTTATAAGAAATTGTTGGACTAGTTATTGCATAGTGATTAGCTCTTACGTGGTTCCTCGAAAAATTATAAATAAGAACCAATCATCAGGATATACGCTAGATGCAAAGAAGAATTTAAAATCGTAAAGAAGTATACAGATCCACGTTTGGCTTAACAGTGGAATATGGTAAGTTGTTTAAAGTTTCTTTTTCAGTCGGTCTGTGAAACCGAATTTAGATTCCCTGAACCAAAAATATCTATGTACTATGTTATCTCTAAAAGATTAAAAGTTATAACATGTAGTATGTGTGAAAAATATTTTTGTATATTATAACGTATAAGATTATAGTCGAATCTGGATAAATGGGCCCTGGTTAATGAGAAACCTCAATAACTTGAATATACTATATTTCAGTCCAAACTTTTTCTAATCAGAAAACCTTTGTAAATTTCTTTTTAACCTGTGTTACTAAGACAATTAGTTTCTACTCATACCTCTATTAGTGGGAGAAATTAATTCATTACCTCTAGAAGTCAGATAAAAATTAAACTAGATTCTCAGTTAATCATATGTTTATATTTTTCTCGCACTCTGCTCCGCATATTTGGTACTTGGTTTAGATAAAAAAAGCTCTATAATTGAGATTCAATATTGGAGAACCTGTTTAAGTAGGACCTCGAGTTACTGGAATACCTCTGTGAGAATTTAAAGGTGGTACCATCAGATCTCATTTATCCAGTTTTGACTGTAGATACGAAGAGTTCAAGGAAGAAAAAGGAAATGACAATTCCATGGTTTTTGAAACAATTGAATTTTAACCTAAGAATACCTATACGGCCGTATTAGTGATTACACGTAATATTGTGAAAGTATAATAGCTTATTTTATGAAACAACTACGTAGGTAACTCAAAATTATTGTTTTTATATAAACGAAATTTAATTTAAGAATAATTGTCATTTGAATACGAAAAACTACATCAACCACAGTGGTATATTTTGAGAGACCTACATACGCAGTATGTATGTATGTACAGGGTGTCCCGTTTTACTGTAATACATATGTATTACCTACAGTGTAACTCATTGGAAGGAATCGTTACCTCTGTAAAATTTTTATTTACAATGGGACTTTGATATTTTTTTTTAATTTGTAGGGCATCTAAAACTATCTTAGGCCAAATTCTTGTCACGTTTGATTAACCCTGAATGAATTTTAAAAAATCGCTAAAAAAAATTTATATGGATGATTCTTTACTAATTGAGAAATTTTCATCAAAATTTGTCTCATGAGATTTTTTTGTTCATTTTACATAGATTTTAATTCTCAACAGTAGATAATGAATTATCTAAGACATCTACCGTATCTTCTAGTATTGGGTAGTTTCATAAACCACTACAACTTTTTTGTGCCACAGTGTATTTCACTATAGTCTGAAAAATTATTTTGACTTACATCATGAAACTAAAAAGTTACCCAATATTCGCTAGTGGCGCCCTCTAGAATATTCTACTAAATCGTTGATAAATTTGATCTTCTCATCCCAAAAAACCCCCGATACGAAATTTTATGAAATTTGGTGGAAGAGTTCGGAAAATATTTAAAAAAAATGTGACTTATTTTTTCAGATTTGTTACCCTGTTTTTTCGATAACTGTCGAGTTTAAGTATATGACACGAAATATGAAATGTATTTAGAATTTGAAGTAAAAGTCAAAAATGAAATAAGAAATTCGTATTTTCAATTGAAAATAAAACGTTGCCCTTGAAATAACATTTTTGGATAAACGTCACTATTTTCATGACATGTTCCCCTCTTTACCGGACAACTTTTATTTGAAACCTTTTTTCGTAAATATACCGATTGAGATGATATATTCTGTACACTAAAATCTGAAACATCCTGTATAGTGTAGAACAACTAAATGGTATAAATTCAATATATTTCAATTAATCTGCAGGTTTATTCAAAATCATAATAGGAAGGTGCACAATTAATATGTATACATATAAAGCTGTTATAGAATAAGATGTAAAACTTAAAATTCATTGATTTTTATTAAGGTTTTGGCCTGTATTGGCCGGTTTCTTAGTAAAAAAGGTAAATTCCAGCGTCCACATGATCAAGCAAATAATGTAAGCTGCTATACATATATTTTCCATTTCTTTTTGGCCGTCATGCCAATAGAATGACAAATCTACAATAAATAGGTTCAGCCTTTAACAAAAGGGAAAAGGTGTGATGTTCCATTTTGAATGAACCCATATTGGTGGGATCAATCAATGGAACATCCTATAAGTAATCGATTTCTTACGAATCAATCCTAAGAAAATAAGGTCAAATACATTAAGTATGACCGAAAATATCGAGTAAGCGGTAGTAAAGTTGTCTTTGTATTCTTCGAAAAACACTCGAGTAATACATGTTGACACTTAATGTCGATGTAGGGGGCGAAAGCTGTAACATTTTAGTTGTAATAATAGTTATGGTATATGCTATATAGGAAAAGTCGTACCAAACCGAATGAAGACGACAAATGCGGAAGTGAATAAAATCAGCAATCGGCTCTTGAGTTTTACAAATGCTAAAACTATTGTTAGTAGGATTCTAAATATTAATTCTGGAGCAGAATAATACATTATGGTAAAACCGATTTCCTCAGTTAAATTATATTTTTCATAGAATGCGGGAAAAATTGAGAAAAAAAAATAATCTGCAATGAGAATCAATGAAATGCCAATGATGATGTTCCAATATTTGTAGCTTTTTAATAAAATCAGTTTTTGGGATAACTCATTAAAAAGGGTTTTTGAAGCTGTCTGATCGGCGAGAGGAGGGGTAATCGATTCTTTTGGTTCGGCAAGTGATATCACTTCCATGAAAGAATTTTCATTTTTCTTCTCTGGTTCAATACGTTCGTCACGAATTATACCGTCCTCCGTATCTTGACAGTGTAGAACAATCATTTGTTTTGGGGGTGGTTTTAACATCGCTGAAGCAGGAAGACACAAGCAACTCAATAGGGCCAATCCTATTAAAGGTCCTCTAAGAAAGGAAAACAATACTTTTTAATGTGATTTAAAAACTGTAGACAAACTTCATATAAAACCTGGGACCAAACTTCTCTTCATTCCAAGCGGTGAATTTGGGTAGCACCAAACTGAAAGCGCACACAGCAGTTTCATGAAGACACGCCACAAGCACTACTTTTTTGTCAAAGTTTGAATTAAGGGCGGTTAGGGATGCAAGCGCCAACAGATGAATTCCCATATCTGGAATTAGATTGAAGCTATTGTGCAGTATCACTCCTAAGCACACAATTTAGGTTACTTTCAAAAATTGCCACGGAAATAATAAACTGTATGAAATTCTGGACATATATCCTGGAAATTGCACCAACAAGGAAAATAATGGACCCCAAAAAGCTAACTTTTCTATAAGAGAACCTCATTAGCAGGAAACAGGCCAAAACACCTTAAAAAGTCAATTTAGAGTACATTTGTTACATGGAATCACTTCTGTTTCTTACTTGAGAAAACATATGAAATAGTTTTGATATAATTAAACAAAAAAAAATAACTCATAATCCCCATTTCCATCAATATGTAGCTAATACTCAATGGCTGCTGTATGTTCAAAAGCAAACGGGATTCGTTAATAAACCAATAGGATTCGTTAATAATAGAAAAACGGGATCCGTTAATAAACATATCTTTTTCTTCGTTATAGAAATTCGTTTCTGTTTGTGACACTTGAGTCGTACCCTAAACCAAGTAAAGAAGTGTCTAGTCTCATTCTGTATATGGGTGTTTTAAAATAAGTTCGAAAGATTTTAGGAAGTGCGTGCGGAGGTTTTTCCGGGAAAAAAATTCGTATAAACATAGGTCCAAAAACACTTTGCGTCTAAGATACAGAGTGTTTATTTTTTTATTTTTAAATATTTCAAATACGTTTTGAGATACCGACACAAAATTTGGTACACGCCATGGTGGGATTTTCTGGAAAAGACAGAACATTCTAGTGGCGTCCGTACGGCCATGAAATGACATATTTTTAATGAAAGAAAACATAGGTTATTGTTTTTTTTTCATACGAGTTTTTCTTGATATTCGTCTTAATATTCGACTAATTGTCAGTAAAAAAGGCTTCTTGTTTGGTCGCCAAAGTGGTAGTGTTTAAGATAAAAGTGTTTTTATGATAGGCACAGGAACAAAAAATAATTATTTTAAAAACGGCTACTTGGCCGACTTAAAAATCCTAAGAGGTCTTTTCTATTAACGTCGATGGGGGTATTAAAAAAACAAATTTAAATTAAACAAATTCAGAGGCGTACGATTTTTTTTTTATTATAAATATTATATTGCGTGACTACATAGACGCTTCTGATCTAAATGGAAATGTTCTGTCTTTTCTTTAAGATGTCCATTTATATCATCATAGCGTGTCTCAAATTTTGTGTCTCTCAAAACGTTTTTGAAATATTTAAAAAAAAAAACGAAAAATTTAACACCTTATATGGGAAACGTAGCATATAAACTCTTTTCCAATAAAACTTCCACACACCCTGCCAGAATCATTTGCATTTATTTAAAAGCACCGACAGACAGACCACTTACCACAAGTACCACAGTTGCCAATACAATTACGTATCCCCATTTTTCATTGTCGGCGGTAGAGTTGCGATCTTCGGACTCCATATTATCCAGACTAATAACCTAGTGCCAGGTGGTCTTCTAATAACTACTTACTTGATTATAAAAGTTAGTGGGAAGTTAATTTAATCAGACAAATTGAAGACAATAATAGTTTTTCTTTATATTTGCTTTAATTTGATTCTACAACCACGATATTGTTACAAAGAGTTGTGGAATGAGCGACTTTACTGTGGTTCTAAAATATTATCGACCAAAGTGTGAGTATATGTTGGGATGGGAAACATTTAGACGCTCTGTCGAGTAAAATTATTAAAAATAAAAATTGCCATTAAAAAAATAATCTCAACAACTAGACCTGGCAATTTCTCAACAAATTTTAAATATTTTATAGAGCAAACTTTGCCTATCGTTTGAGATACGGTTCGGCACAAGAATTTAATCAATTATTACCCTTTCCGTCTGGAAATATTTATAAAAATTTATTGTGCATATGAAAATTTAACTGAATCAAGTTGCAAAATGGTGAAGAAGTCAGAGATAGGGAAATGTTATGTGACTAATTTGTTGAGACATTGATCATTAGAGATAGAATCAGTCGAATGTTGAAGGACACAACAGAGCAGGCATTTCAGAAGACAACTGGTTAAGTAAACATTAGAACTAAAAATAGATGATCGTTGATTCCTCTACTGCAACCTAAGCTTAATGTAGCCAGAAATCAGTCAGATGTTTCTGTTTTAATTAAGTATCGAAAAAAAAAACTGGAGAAAGATGTCGTGAGTCCAATCAATATAAAGAAGCCCTTCTTTCCATACTGATCGATGAAGAATGTTCTAGGGAGGTATTTGTTTTGACACCTGTAGAAGTTAACAAATATAATTAACATTTATTTTAGCTACAGAAGCGTGCCTCTCGTACCATCTTCAAAAAATTCCTATATAGAATAAAACCCCTTCTCTAATAGGTACTGTTTCGCTATATGTATAACCTTAGTAGAGCATACTGGATCTAGGTGGACCACGTTAAATAAAAAAAATAACTTTAAATATAACATTTTAAAAACAAAAATTCGGAATTTTATGTGCCATCTATCTATAATACAAATAATCATCTTCATTCCAACCCCCTGAAAGCGGGTATTGAGGCTATAATAAAACCGGTGCGACCATTTCAAAAAGGTACTACAAGGGCTGATTTCGTTTCTTCAAATAAATTTATTTTTTAATGTCGTACTTAAGAACATATTTTTTTCCTGTTAATATAATGTGTAAACAGTATGTAGTTAAATTTTTGCAAAAAAATATGGAAAATTATGAAATTGGCGTACTTTTGAATAAAAAGTGTAGTTTTCAGCACTTTTGTATAATAAATACATTTTTTTTCTTACTACATTGAATGCTTTTACTAATTAAATCATACTTTCTTATCGAGAAGGGTTCAAATAATGTAACCTAATTTTTTTCAACACAACTAATTCAATATTGACGTTGTGATAGCTAACCAATGTGACCCGGGTCAAATTGACCCAGTGCGCACCATATGTCTCATATGGAAGGTGTGCTCTACTAGGGTTAAGATTATTTTGAGGTAAGTCCTTAATTTTTTGTAGAAAACTATTATAAATGGAAATGGCAGCGTGAGGCGCATCTCTGATCCTATCCTAGTGAAATATGACCAACTAACAAAACTATGTTTTTTAAAGAAATTTATCTCGTTATTGAAATACATATTTATCAAATACAAATTTATACTAATAAATTAGAAATTTTTATTCACATTTGACGTATTATATTACATTTTCATTAATAAACAAAGAAAACCTGTTAGAAATTTATTTTTGTATGAAATTCTTATTACTATTGTACTACAATTTTTACTTTATAATTTTTTATTATTAAAATGAATACGTAGCATCCATATCTGGGTCACTGCTGAATGTTTAAAGGTAGTAATTTGACTAATTGCAAGAGAAAAATCCATTAGAAAAAGAAGGCGAAATTCTTTACATTTGCTATTTTTTACTTTTATATGGAAATTTTGTTGATTCTTTCCTTGAACTCTTGTTTGGTCAATCATTTGTTATTCTAATTTTTTAACTGTTTTTTTAGTAAAAATTAAGATACACAATCAGTTTTTTATTGTTTTAGGATTTTGGAAGGAGCAAGGGACACATTGACTCATCTGTGCTTAAATGACACACAGTGAGTATTAAAACAAATTATGCATCGAGTGCCTAAATTTAAATTTAGAAGTTGAGTTGTAATTCCATTTTTTAAAATGAGCATATGAACTGAATTTTCTATCGTATTTTTTTAAAATTAAGATTAAGGAACACCAATAATTAGTCTATGATGTCCTGCTGTTGCAGTAACGAAATAATAAAATTGAAGACACTGGATATCAGTATGAGTTCTATTCAAACACACCATCTTATTGAGATTTTAAGAAATATTCCTAACCTGAAATTCTTGCTCATGAGTAAGTTTCAGTAGTAGATACTTTTAACCTACGGGCGAAAAGATAAATACATTGTACTGTACATATAACGGCACGCCTTATTTTAATCTTAATTTAAATTTCAGGTTAAAATAGATCCCAAGATTCTATTGAGTACCAGTCAATTATGATTAAATCTGATGAAAAGAGTCTTCAAACATTTTTTATATTTCATCGCTTAAATATTGACTAAAAAGACAAAATTTTAGGCGGCTGTAAAGTGCTAAGAGATCCTGAGTCGATTCTGAGGACTATGCGAAACCACAATCTAAAATTGAAGTCCTGGAGTTCTTGGGCCGTATTTAAATACAACCAAGTTGACGATTCTCTAATTTACGGAAAATTCGGGAACCTAATTCAATTGCAACAATTAAATTTGAGTTTCTACGAAACTGCGGAGCAAGATACGGAAGCAATTGTTTGGCAAGTATTGCCAAAAACTGTTGTAAATTGAAGAGGTACCTACCATTTGTTGTCCTATCAGCGAACACATCGGTATTTCCTGATTATGTTTTTTTTTTAGATTGGAATTAGTCAATTAAAAACAACTGACTGATGAAGAATTGCTACCAATCATAACTGAATGCAAACAAATGTCTCTGAATGTAACTAGCACGAAAATATCATCGTTGATATTGTCGAGGGCTTACAAGTATCTACCTAATCTTCGTGAAATACGTATCGCTGGCTGTACTGAAATCAGGGAAGAAGTGGTGAGTAGCAGTGGTTTCTAACTTTTTTTGTTTCGGTTTCTTTCAAATTACATACAGGAGACATTAATGAAGACTAGATATTAAGGTCAAAGACTGAATTTCTAACAAATCTTAAGAGACAAACCAGTTCATAGTAATGTGAATTTAACGGAAATGCTTCTGCCTAAAAGACCTATTACTATGGCTCGCAATTAACCCTCGGGGTCCTCTAAATAGATAGAGGTTTTTAATTAACTTTTGTAAACTTGAACTGAGAGAATTCGAAATTTCCATTTTGATATAAAAATTCCTCTATCCACCGCTCATGTTCATTGTTAGTTTAAATTCGCGGGGCGGACTTTTTGCGTGGTTCTGATTTCTTTCATTTGCCTTTCTTTATCTTTTGAGTACAGATGTATTCTTGTTAAATATTAAACCAAAACTATGCCTTTTTAATACAGAAATTATTTCACTATAATAAGAGGAGGTGTTATAACGAGCATCTATGAGTGGTAGACAAAAAGTAAAATGTTTCAGTTTCACGCACCACAAAATGAAATCCATGTATGGTATTTTTATACATTATGCTTCATTATTAATGGATGACAGTAGGTTTTTGGTTCAACTTTCTGAAGAACTACTTGAGATTAATTTTTTCGATATTTATGCAGTGCTCCACATTCAGGGTCACAGTAAATTGACACGAGTTAGAAAAATTATGAATTTATGTTTTAACGTCATATTATACTATAATAGATAGTGAGCTTTATAATGATGTTATTTTTTGTACAAGGGGGTCCGAAATCGATGTTCAACAGTACTATTTTCATTTTTCTAATGGAACGCACTCTCTATTTTCGCATTTTTAGATTCTGGATATTAAGCTAAGTACATACTTATTAAAGTATCTTTTAATCGTTTTGGAGATGTTTTCATTTAAAAGAAAAATCATCTTAAAACACCATTTCTTAAATATATATTTACAATTCTCGACCATTTTAAAAAGTAGCGTTATGAAATTTTGTTGACATATTAATCAGGTATAATAGATTAGGAAGAGTTTTTATAAGTATTATACAACTTATCCTAAAAATAATCTCGAATTTAAAAAATTCGAAAGTGAAAAAGTCATTTATTTTAAATAGAACACTTTGTATCATTTTACATACATATATCGATTAAATGTATGGAAGTTAATGGAAATAATTTTTAACATTTATTACAATAAATATTTTAAACTACTTATCATAAAAAATGCATTGAATTTATTTTCTCAAATTAACTATACATGTTTAGCTAAAGTAGTGGTGTAAATTATAATTTTCTCATTTTATGAAACTTTCATACCTTACTTTTCTTAATAATCTATGTTTTTGAAGAAAATAAATTCAGTACTTCAAGGTGTACCAATATTTGAAGACCTTAGAGCAACAACGGTACAAGCCACAATCTTGTTAAAAATGAGTTATATACATTTTTCACATCAGTAGGCACGTATCTAGGTTTGAATTGAAAATCATTAGAATTATAACACATATGACGACATAAACTCTGCAAAACCTTTTTGCTTTTATAACAAAGTTAGCCATTCTAAAAACTTTAAAGTCGATTTATTTAAAAAGTCAGTTTTGTGGCATGTATCGTTGTTGTTCTAAGGTCTTCATTTGTAAGTGATATATTATTAAGCAAGTTTCATTCAAAATAAATGATTCGATTTATTATTGTTTTCTTGATACCATAGGTGCGAGATTTAATAACCACAAATCTGTTTAAGACCAAAGTGTTTTGTATTAACTTTTTCTAACAAAAATGTTGCAATGTAATGAAACTTATGTCGGTGTTCATCAAAATGGATACAGAACTTGATTTATTATTTATATTATAATAATTTTCTTTTTTATATTTTCCTTTATATAGGGTGTCCCAGTCAACATGACCATCTCAAATACCTCAGTTGTTTCTAAAGTTAGAACAAAATGTTTGAAGATAAAGTGACGCAGCATTCGGCAAAGCACATTCAATGATGTTAATTTTTTTTTGAAGGTCCTCGTTTTTAAGATATGAAGGTCATATATAGTTTTTTAAATGGGAACTATTACTTTTTTTAATACCATATTTTAATTCGTGTCAAAACGAATCTAGTATAATATACTTTTTTTTAATTAATTTTTTTGTATTATCACATTTTACCTTCAGATGACCGTTAATGAAGAAACATTAATAAATGTTACTAATAGGCTTATTATTCGCCCTATTATTATTTGAGATGGTCATGTTGGCTGGGACACTCGGTATACTGTGAAACAATTAAATGGAATGAATTAAATATTTCATATAATGTGCATTTTATTAAAATTTCTCATTTAAAATTCTCAGCCACAATTTTCGATTTTGAAATGACATCCTGCAACGTATAAATTTCATAGTTTCTAAATTCAATTCTTTTCGAGTTACAATTAGAACGGCCAAATTTTCGAATTGAGCTCATTTCAAAGATTTCTTGATTCTCTGTTCAAAATTGTTATTATTTTAAAATTTATGATATACATAGTAAGGAAGTATACCATAAGATATAAAACTGTTGTAGAATAAGATGTAATATTTAAAATTCATTGATTTTCATTAAGGTTTTGACCCTTATTGGACGGTTTCTTACGAAAAAAGATAAATTCTAACGTCCATATGACCACGCAAGTAGCGTAAGCAGCTATGGGTATGTATTCTATTTTTTTAATGGGGTCACTCCAATTGAAGATCAAACCTACAATAAATTTGTTCAGACTTTAACAAAGGTACAAAGCGGTGATGTCCCATTTTCAATGAATCCACGTTGGTGAGATCGTTCAACGGGACATCCTATAAGTAACCAGTTTCTTACGAATCAATCCTGAGAAAATAAGGCTTAATACACTTGATATCACCAAAAATATCGAGTAAGCGGTAGCAAAGTTGTCTTTGTATTCTTCTGAAAACACTAGGGGTACTGGTGCCTCTGTGAAACATTTGAGACACTCGAACAATACATGTTGGCACTTAGCGTCGATGTGGGGGGCGAAAGCTGTAACATTTTAGTTGTAATAATAGTTATGGGATATGCTATATAGGAAAAGTCGTACCAAACCGAATGAAGACGACAAATGCGGAAATGAATAGAATCAGCAATCGGCTATTGAGTCTTACAAATGCCAAAACTATTGTTAATAGGATCTTAAATATTAATTCCGGAGCAGAATAGTATATTATGGAAAAGTCCGTTTCTTGATTTACACTAACAGCTTGATTGAGTATAGGAAGAAACACAAAGAAAAAATAATCTGCAATGACAGCCAACGAAACACCAATGATGACGTTCCAATATTTGTAACTTTTCAATAAAGTCAGTTCTTTGGATAACGTATTAAAAATGGTTCTTGAAGCTATCCGATCATCTGGAGGGATAACCGATTCCTGCGGTTCGGTATTTTGTTTTGGGGGTGGTTTTAACATCGCTGAAGCAGGAAGGCACAAGCAACTTAACAAGGCCAGCCCTATTAAAGTTTCTCTAAGAAGGGAACACAATACTTTTTAATGTGGTTTAAAAGTGGAAGAAAACATTTATACAGGGTGGTCCTTAAATATTGGGACACAAAGCATAGATCGATTCTTCGTTTATCATTTATAAATGAGTTTTTATAAGAAATTTTTGCCTCTAGAGATATCAATAAGATATATTTTATTAGGTAGATATGTTAGGGAAAAATATTTTTCCAGCCCAAAGTCACATGCATCATGGCACAAAAAAGTTATAGCGGTTTAAAGGGGTCCCAATCTTCGCTTGTGGTGTCCTTTAGAAGATACACCAAAATCGCCAGTAAGTTTAAATTTTTCCTCTCAAAAAACTCGCAGATACGAAATTTCGTGAAATTATCTGGATAGAATCGAAAAATATTAAAGAAAATATGAGTTATTTTTTCAACTTTGGTGCCTTGTATCTCAATTGTTATTAATTTTTGGTATAATATAAATTTAAGCAACTCACATTATTGTTTCATCAAGCATCCGCCTATGCTCTGTAATTCTTTATTTAAGGACCACCCTGTATAAAACCTGGAATTAAATATTTCTTCATTCCTATGGGCGAGTTGAGATATCATAAAACCGAAAGCATGCACAGCTGTTTCATGAAGACACGTCATGAGCGCTATTTTCTTGGCAAAATTTGAATTGAGGGCCGTTAAGGATGCAGACATCAACAAACCTGCGCCTAAATCTGAAATTGGATTGAAACTATTGTGCAATATCACTCTGAAAACGTTGAGTGCCACCATGTATGGAAAAAAATCTGATCGTAAGGCCGAATATTTTTTTGATGTTCCTGCAATACACTGAGTTCACATTGGTCCAGTGTACTGCTGGAGGTCCAGGTTATAGGTTGTATGAGTTCACATTAGTCTCATGTAGCCTGTTATCTCAAAAATGAGTAAGATAACATTAGTCTCACTTGACACTCAACGTGTTAAGTCCACAATTTAGATTACTTTCAATAAATCCGACAGAAATAATAAACTGTATGACATTCTGGACAAATATCCTAGAAATTGCACCAACAAGGAAAATAATAGATCCCAAAAAGCTAACTTTTCTATAAGAGAACCGCATCAGCAGGAAACAGGCCAAAATACCTTAAAAAAATCGATTTATAGTACATTTATTACATGGAATCACTTTTGTTGCTTACCTGAGAAAACATATGAAATAGTGTTGATATAATTAAACAAAAATATATTACTCATGCTGCCCATTTCCATAAAAGCATCGTTAAGATTCAATCTCTGCGATATGTTCCAAATCATACGAGTTTTGTTAAAAAACACATGGGATGAGTTAATAACAGAAAAATCGAATTCCTTATTAAGCAAATCTTTTTCATTCTTATTGAAACCCAATTCTACATCTGGCACAAATGTCGTTCCCTAAATTAAGTAAAAAAATGTCAATTAAATATTTTTATCTTGTATACAGGGCGTTTTTAAAATGTGATTGTTGAGGTTTTTTTGGAAAAAAATTCAAATCAATTCAAAAACGTTAGATTTCAAAGTGTTTTATGGTAGATAAAGCAATTTAATTTTTTGTTTATCCTGAGAACGGCTTCTTGAACGATTTAAAAATACTAGGAGGCCTTTTTTATTAGCAATCGATGGAGTATTAAAAAACTATATTTAAAATATGAAAAAACATTAAAAATATTATAATAATACATGGTTGCACGGACGCCATTGGCGTAAAGGGAAATATTCTCTCCACTCTAGAAAATCTGCATTTATCCCATCATGGCATGTCCCAAATTTAGTGTCCGTATTTTAAAAAGTTCTTAAATTATGTAAAAAAAGATTTTTAAAAATGAAAAATTTTACATCTTGTGTTGGAAACATAATATATTCTACGTTTATATGAACTTTTTTGATATAAAAACCTCAACACGAATTCCTAAGATTTTTTTTATTTAACTTATTTAAAAACACCAAAAAACAGATAAAAAAGACAACTTACTATAAGTACCACAGTTGCTGCAACAATCACGTAACCCCATCCTCCTTCCTTGGGCACAGTGTTTTGATTCTCGGACTTCATATTATCCAGACTAACAACCTAGGGAAAGGAAAATAATCTTTTTTAACTGATATTTGCCTTAATTGAACTTTAAAATCTTAACGTTGTAACGAAGAGTTGTGGAATGTGTGATGCTGTCGTAGTTCTGAAATTTTATCCAACAAATTGTGAGTGTATGTGTGTGTGTGTTTTGGAACGGAAAACATTTAAACGCTCTGTCAAATAAAATTATTAAAAATAACGATTGCCATTAAAAACAATTACGTCAATAACTAAATCTGGCAATTTCCTAAAATACTTTAAATACACAGTAGTATATTTATTAAGGTATCCTGAAAAATATTTATTTATGTATATTTATTAATAGGTATTTAATTTATTTATTGAAAAATTTATAGTGGTGTAGGGTATTTTGCAAATATTCTTGGAGTATCAAAATTAACACCTTAAAGACACTGGAAGTTTGAATCGAAGAGAAGGCAGTGGTTGTCCAAGAGCTAAGAGATTACGATTCATTGTGGTATGAGGCCGAATTAATTACTATACTCGTACCGAATCACTTTTTATTGAAAAAGGGACTGTGTCTGCTCAAAGGTATATTGAGAACGTTTACCAAGGTGCTGTGATAACATTTGTTCCATTTATTGATGACAATTTTATGTTATAGAGTATGCGACAAAATTGAAGAAGCCTTTTTATGTAAAGATTTAAGCCCTAGTTGGGAACTTGAATGTAAATTTTATACACAATTAATGTATTTGCCGAAAATATTGGAGTAGGTACTATTTTCTCACAATCAATTAGAATCAATTTGCATGTGAGACAAAATAAAAACAAATTTTGATGCGTCAAAATTAAAGACACTTTTAGTTGAAAATCAAAATTATATTTTTCAATTAAATATATTAATATTTGATCCAATAATCATTATTTGCTATTACTTGTCCACATCTTGAATTCATTAAATTTATTAATTTATTAATAGTTTCGCCTTTAATGTCTTTCCAAATTGTTTCTAGTCTGGCGAACATCTCGTTGGAATTTTTATACTGGAATTCATGCAATTTTGTGTTAACTATACTCCATAAGTTTTCTATTGAGTTAAAATCTGGACTCTGTGGTGGTCAAACCGTTACCTTCAATTCTTGATCCATAAAGCACTCTTTTATAATTTTAGTTGTGTGTTTTAGGTTGTTATTATGTTGAAAACAAAATTTTAACAATCTAATTCATAAATTTTTTCATCGTTACAAAAATTAAGTATGACGCAGATTTTATTGAAACTATATTCATATGAGACATCTTATTGAATTTTCCGTTGTTTTTTTATTATTGATACAAAAACACGCTGTCTAGATTTCCGTGGAGTAAGAGATAATGTAATGTTAAATACAGTGCTCAACAATTGCTAGTGATCAAAGCATTATTTTATTCATTTCAATTTTTTTAAGAGTAGAAAAAATTGAAAAGTATGTTCATATTTTGGTTGTGGTATCAGTTAAAATATACGCGTAATATTTGTATACGCGTTTGTTTGTTATCATTTTTTGCCCGTAGCAAAAAATAACAATTTCGAAAAAATATTTATGATCCTTACCAATTGAGGGGTGTACAGCAATAAAAAGATAACGCCAATTTTTCAATTTTTGGAAATTAAAAAAAAAAGTTTTAAAAATTGCATTTCACAGATAACTTTTTGTTTTTTGTTTCATATTGCAGTATAGGTATAATACCTATATCTACCAATGATTCTAGGTCATTNCTTATTTGCGGTTCGATTTTGATGAAATTTTCAGGGTATGTGTAGAAACATGCGCTCTACAAGATTATGATATTCATTTTAAAAAATTTCCACCACACAAAAAGTTTCCAAAACAGGGCTTTTCTTAAGGCCCCAAAGAACACTCTAAAAATCAACTTTTCAAAAATTGCTAGAACACGTAAACTCAGTCTTGACTTGAATTTTCAATATACAAAACTTGCATTAAATCAGTCGAAAATTACGGATAACAGAATTTTTTTTTTACTGTCCGAACATTTTTGTGTTAGGACTCGTATCAACAGTTCAAATCTGACGCATGCGTAGAAATGTCATATAAAGTTGACAGATTTGACGGAGCCCTCGGCGATTTATCCTTTCGTAGAAAATGGTCAAATATACTGCACAATTAAAAGAAAAATTGTACAAATTGGCCACAATTTAATAATCCCTTAAAGGATGAATTATTCATTTTACCTCCGAGATATATTCAATATATGTATTGATTTAATTTAGAGAACAAATGCTGAAAATAAAAAAACTATTAGAAACGGGTTAGTAATTTACTAATCGGTTTTGTTTTGGCCACAAAATTACAGTTACACGTCGCTACATAACGGTACAATATATATTTTTATATTAGCAGTGTACAAATATAATTCAAAATTTAAGTTAAGCTTCATTAATAATTGTACTATTTATGGGACATTTTCACCGGTTGTATCAGATTATAATTCCATTAAATGTTTTGTTTAAAGTTGTAGGTGAAATTCGTAAAACATTATAAGAGTTTAAGTACATGCATTGCCAAACTGTTCAATCTAACGGATTTGCTTTGTTGGTATTTTTAAAGCTTTTACACATTGCTTAGTACATTTAATGCTCTAACAATAATCAACCCTGAACCTAACCTGAAAGTACTTTGGCAAACCGTCAGATCTGTTTATGTATTTTTCATTCGTAAAATGTATTATGTATTCTTCTTATAATGATATTATAACAATTTTATGAATGAAGTGTTAAAATCCAAAAGTGAGTATTGTAAATATATTTTTAAATAATTTTTAATTTGACACTACTTTTAGACTATTTAAGGAAAAATGAGCAATATACGAATTATTTTTGTTTTACCTCCGGAGGCCGAAACCGGTTCTGATGCTTCTGAGATAATGAATCAGGCCTATGATTGTTGTAAAATGGAAGTAGACAACACCTTTTGGGCGCAGGAATCTGAACTCTTGCAATTGGAACTGAACAAATCAGATTATTTGATCTTTGAATCCGTTGAAAACAAAGACTTCTCGCAATTTATAGAAAGAAAATGTGCAGTACTTGGACCTTTAGCTATTAGTATTTGTTTAACAGAAGGAAAGACTATACCCAATGTCCAATGGCCAATTCAAAATGTAACCTTACATGGATGTCAAATTACTTGTTCACAACTACCAAAAAAGGAAAAGGAACAATTAAAGAACAAAATACAACTTATGGGTGGATTGTATATACCACAATTCACTGAATCAATTACACATTTAATTTGTGGTGGAACTAAATCTGAAAAGTATATGCTTGCAGTGGAAAAAGGTGTAAAACTGATGTTACCAGATTGGATCCATCATTTATTTGAAGAAAGTAAAACTAGAAATGTCAGTGCAAAGGACACCAGTATTTTAGAAAAATTTAAATGCCCTGCTCTACATAATTTAGTTATTTGTACCACCGGATTATCTGTTTTTAAGGAAAGGCAAAAGTTATCTGAAATAATAGTAACTAATGGAGGAACCATGGTCATGAAATTAAATTTAGGAAAAACTGATATTTTAGTTTGTCATGGTAATGCAGGCACTTGTAGTGATAAATATAAAGCAGCAAAATCGCATCCAAATATATCATGTGTCACAATTGATTGGATTTTCGACAGTGTAGAAAAAGGCTTTGCTTTGCCACATGAAAAATACAAAGTTAAAGCAATGACTTCAACTCCAACGAAAGAAGATGAAAATGCTGATCCTAATTTTTCAACAGTTAGTTCTATTGGCTTTTCCCGCATTCAAAAAACACTGACGAACAATAGTATAGACTGTACAAATATTGATTTTCCAACTCCATTCAAGCAACCAACAAGAAATAAAAGAAAAAGCGAAGAGGATCTGAATATGGATAATATTGACATTAAAAAAGTGAAAAATGCAGGTAATTTTTTAGATGGATGTTCTATTTATGTCACAGGTTTTAGCCCTGCATATAAAGATAAATTAAATAAAATTGTAAATATTAGCGGAGCTACTAGGTACGATTCATATTCCACTAGAGTTTCACATGTTATTGTTGGTGATCCAAAGGCTCCTGAAGTAAAAGAAATTATGCAAACAAATTCTGGTTGTTACCTTTTAAATCCTTCGTGGTTATTAGAATCTGTTGAACAGAAAAAACCTGCAGATGAAGAAAAATATTCTATTAATAACATCACAGATGGCATTAAAGAAATGAATTCCAGATCAGTAGTTCATGAAGATGTGGAGAATTTTAGTAGCCTATGTAATGGAATTTACAAGCAATCGTTTAATGATAAAGTTGAAGCGGACCCAACTGTTGTTGATCACGAGAAAGAAGATAGCCTAACTCAGAAGTATCTTCATAATGCAATAGTTAATAAGAATAATGAAGAAGATACTTTAGCAAAAATTCTTAACAATAAAAAGATTCCGACATTGCAAAATACAGAAGACTTTCATTGTCCAATGCCAAATGAAGGATCTGAGTCTACCAGTTTTCATCCAGAAAATACTTCAACGCAATTATCAGAAACAGCAACTGATACATCAAATTATGATATTCCACCTATATTTAAACATTTGAAATTATTGTTGTATGATTTAGATATAGAAAGGTTGGAAAACTATAAGAAAAATATTATTATGGCCCAAGGAACTGTAATAGTAAACCAACCTGATAAAATCTGCGATTACGCTGTTCTTTCAGTTAATGTGAACGAATTACCAAAATTTTCGGCTAAACAAATTGTAAGCGAATTTTGGTTAATCGATTGTATGGAAAAGGAAGCATTATGCGATGACATACAATATTATCATCGTGTTATTGTTTCGAATTTATCAACACAAGAAAAGTGCCCTTTGGAAGATTGTGTTGTAACACTCAGTGGTTATTCGGGTACGGAAAGGGAATATCTTAAATATGTGATTCTAACGCTAGGTGCAACATGTCAAGAAGTGTTGTCTCGCAAAACTCTTCCGGAAAAAAACATACTTGCCTCCACACATTTAGTCTGTCCAGAGCCTAGTGGAAAGAAATACGATGCCGCCGTTAAATGGAATATTTTTGTTGGTAACAAAAATTGGTTGTTAGAATGTCTGAAAACCAGAACAAAGATTGCGATCGATAATTTTTCCATTCAGGAAAAGTCAAGTCATCAAATGTCAACGCACGTAGAGGAAATGCATAACTCAGTTCCGGATCGATCTAGCGTTTCAACTCCCACAAGGCCTAAACCAATTGAAGATGATAGCTTTAAAACACCAAAAGATCAAATTTACAAAATGAAAGGTATAAATACTCCAGCCCCTTGTAGTCAAGTTACCCCCATCAATAAGATTTTACAAGAAGCCATTAATAATAAAATTTTACCTACTCCACCAACTTCAAGTCAGCCATGCCCCATAACAAATATACAAACGCCAGATACGCCTCTTGGTGCGTTTATTAGACCAAATCCATCTCCCAGTTTAAGAAAAGAGATGCAGATGTACGTTAACTCATTTCCGGATTTTGAATTTCCGAAACGACGTGACAGTACACCGTTGTCCGACCTAAAAAAACGATTATGGGATAAGGCTTTAGGTCGAGGAGAATATACTGAAAAAAATGCTGGATCGAGTGAACAAGACGAAGTTTTTAATGTTAAAACTGACGAAAATCAACCGACTATTGAATATACTGTGGTCCATCAAAAATTGCAAGAGCTACAACAAAGAGTTATGGCCAAAGGAGTATCGAGCGCCGATAAAAAATGGAATAGAACCTTTGAAGCTTCAACAAATGTACCAGGAGTAGAAAAATCACATAGTGAAATCCAGTCGCAAATCTGCACAGTGGGTTGGGACTACGGGGAACAGCTTCCTAAAACCAAGGTGTTTATGGTATCCGGTTTTCAAGGCGATCAGCGAGTTCAAATAATAAGTGACTTGGAGAGTCTTGGTGCTTTGTTTGCAAAATCGGATGGTTATGATGAAGCTGCGACTCATTTAATTTGTAGCAAACCTGGAAAAAACGAAAAAACACTAGCTAGCATGGCGGCTGGAAAGTGGATCTTGCATATTTCATATGTAGAAAAGTCACTGAATGCTGGTCATTTGTTAGACGAAGAAGAATTTGAGTTTGGTAATCCTAAAGCGAAAAGTAACATATTCTATGAGGAACGAGAAAGTTGTATTTGTTTTTGGAGAAGAGAAATCGCACGTAGAGGTTATGGGGCATTTAACGATATTAGAGCCATTGTGATAGCAGAAAATAGAGAACCGATCTTGAAGGTTATTAAAGCTGGCGGTGGAGCAGTAGTTAATGTGCAACCTCCATTTTATGAATCTATTCACGCCACACATTGTTTTATAGAACTCAAAAGTGTTAAAGACTATTCAAAACTTGTGGTATTAGCTCAGCAAGGAATCAAATGTTTAAATACTATTTATATACATGACTTTTTATGGAGAAATCAGAAGAACGAAATTGATTATATCATTCCGTATTTATCGAAATATTGTAAGTAAATTCATTGTATTGGTAATAATATTGTAATTGTCTTTTAATTTTAAGATATGTAAATGAATAAGTTTTTAGAACAAGAAAAGCAGTTTTTTGCTACAGAAAAAATAAACAATTTATTTGGAAAACAGAATAATTGAATTTGAATTTGTCTTTTATAAAATATTTTTTTACTACTTATGTATTAAACCACATTATGTATTTTTAGTATGATTTATGTTCACATTGTACAAGAAAAACTT
This sequence comes from Hypothenemus hampei, assembly GCA_013372445.1. Classification (NCBI taxonomy): domain Eukaryota; kingdom Metazoa; phylum Arthropoda; class Insecta; order Coleoptera; family Curculionidae; genus Hypothenemus; species Hypothenemus hampei. The sequence goes on along the minus strand of JABRWK010000314.1, from coordinate 20,193 downwards.
GAAAACAAATAAAATATAGTATTTTNGCAATCAAAGTTAGATTTTTTCCGAAAAATACGTACACCAGTAGAGCGACAATCATTTTATAATAATTTAATTATAAATTTGGTAGTTAAAGATTTACAGCCTTTTTCAATAGTAGATGATATAGGATTCAAAGAGCTAATTGCAGGTTTTGATTCTTCATATAAATTACCATCAAGAACCACATTGAGTCGAACCATTTTGACGGAGAAATATAACACTGTTTTAGAAAAAGTAAAGTCAAAAATGATGAATACTGCTTACATAACATTAACAACAGATACATGGACATCAATGGCCACTGAAAATTACATGTGCATAACAGCTCATTTCATTAATGACTGGGAATTACATTCGGTCCTTGTAGAATGTTTTAATTTTTATAATCGACATACAAGTGAAAATTTGAAAGAGGAAATTGTTAGAGTATTGACAGAATGGGAAATATCGAATAAGGTCCACACAATAGTTACAGATAATGCATATAACATTACAAATGCCATCAAATTAACAGGTTGGACCCATTTGCCTTGTCTAGCTCACACCTTAAACCTTATTGTGCAAAGTGCTTTGAAAACAATTGAAAAAATTCATTCAAAGGTGAAAAAAATCGTTGAACATTTTCATCGAAGCACCGTTGCTGCTGCAAAACTGAAATCGTATCAACTACAGACCAACGGAAATTCAAATAATTTGAAATTAATTAATGATGTACAAACACGGTGGAACTCTACCTACGATATGTTTGAAAGAATTTGTGCAATTCAGGAACCTGTAGTTGCGACATTAGGAATTTTGCACAATCCAGTTGAACCTTTAACTGCTGAAGAATGGCAAATTTTAAAAGAATTGTGTACTATTCTGAAGCCATTCAAACAGCTAACTATTGAACTAAGTGCTGATAAAGTAGTTACATCGTCCAAAATAATACCACTCATACATGGCCTAAAAACATGCGTAGAAAAGATTACTTTGATAGAATCACCGATTGCTGTTGAACTGAAAAATGCATTGTTGGAAGGCATTAGAACAAGATTTCCACGATATGAACATAACCGCGTTTTAGCCCATGCGACATATTTAGATCCTAGATTTGGAAAAAATGCCTTCTGCGATCCTTCAGCTTTAGAAAAAATAAAAAACATAATATCAAATGAAATTGCTGGTATGATACACTCTACGCCACAGATTGATGAGAATGCTGCAAATGTGCCAGCATCACCTAGCAACGAAGATTCTATATGGAATGCTTTTGACGAAAAAATCTCACGCGTAAAAAAAACACCCTTATCTGATGGTATCCTAGAATTAAGAAAATATAATGAAGAATCAACTATTAATAGGCAAGATGACGTTTTACAGTGGTGGAAAACTAGAAAATTGATTTATCCCCATTTGGCTTGTCTTGCAGAAAAATATCTAAGTGTAGTCGCTACATCAGTACCAAGTGAAAGGGTTTTCTCCAAAACTGGATTGACAATATCTGAAAGAAGATCACGTTTAAAACCAACAAATTTACAAAAAATTGTATTTTTGAATGAAAACCAATTTTTTTTTTGAATGTTGCGTTTTTCCGCGTTTTTCATTGGCTATGGGTTGTCGTTAACGTAAGTAATTTTTGTCTGTTCGTGTATTTTGTCGGGGTTCTTGTTAATTTTTGATTATTTCAAGAAGCGTAGAGGTGGTCGCCTCGCAGAAAATAAAGTTTAGCTTGAGAGAATAATAAGACTTTGTTTTAAAATGAATAATATGAAAATTTCATATTAAATTTAATTTAAGTACACCGCGTGGATAAAGTAATTTTAACAGCTTGGATGTAAGTGAAATATAAATTACCCGAGATATCCAATGTAAAATATCGGATACCAAATATTTAAGTATCCGATAGTATCGGATATCGAAAAATATCCAAGTTGCACATCCCTACCTGAAAGGGGGAGCGCCATAACGAATTAATAATAAGAAGAAGAAGAAGAAGAATACTAAGAATGGTAAAATAGATCCATATATATCGATATTTTTTTTGGAAAGAAAATGGTAATGAGTCTATAAATTTAATTCTTGGTTTATGTTGTCAACAGGTTCGAATGTTTCAGAAGATGATAAATTATTCTCTATTGACACTAAACTTGATCAAATCCCTGACCTCAAATATCGGAATTTATTATTTAGGTTTATCTAAATGAATCCTTAAGGCTGATATATAATATTGATGAAACTAGCAAAAAATTCTTCAACCTAACTGAAAATATCGAGCTTCAAACTTAAAGTTTTTTTCGATTTTTATATAAAAAAAATAAATATCGATATATTTTCAAAGGCGATATGTCGTTGCCATCCTTAGTTAAAACTGACATTCCAAATATAAACAGTTCTTAGATTTTTGGATACTTGTTCAACAGAAAATCGTTTTTCTCGATCATGGTTCACGAAAATGCAGGTTTGTCTAGCAACTCATCTGATAACATGGATATTTCACCCAATAATGATCTGCAACTGGCCACTGGTGATGATTCCGATTCAGATTTAGAACAAATGGATGTTTTAAATGATTATGTGCCTTTAGCACAAAATCCAAGTGATGGAAATCCTCTCTACATTTCTCTCACTGGTAAGAATAATTTTGCTTTGTTCGTCTTAATTATTTTAATATAAAACAGATTCCGATGAAGATGAAAATGATGACGATAATGATGACATGCCAGTCTCTGAAAGTAATGTGAGTGGTGCAGTTGGCGGAAACATTTCAGATGCAACTTCTTTAAGTTCAACGTATATCCAGGAGGTTAGTTTAAATATTAATAAATTTGAATGTAATTAATTGTGTTTGTGTATTATAGGTTTGGAACACTCCTCCTCCAAATCCAATTGGTATTGAATTAGATGAAACAAAAATTTTATTAATAAAACAATCTATGGCAAATATTGAATTGCCCCCAAATGTCATTCCTGAATGGGCACGAAATATAGTTGAAGAAGAATGGAAGAGTCATCTATTAGAAAAGTTAAATAAATAGTTGATCAACAATTAACAGGCTTGAAGCATTTTATATCAGGTGTTTGTGGCGTGTTAAATTTAAACAAACCAAAAATATTAAATTTACTTTAGTTTGTATATAATACGTATTTCCAATAGAAAAATTCTTATCTATATTTTTAAGCAAATTTCAGACGTTTTATTTTATTTATTTTTTTTGCTAATATAGAGTATCTTCTGTGCTATTTTGTTATGAATGTTATTTTTAACAAATATCTAAAGGCTTGTGAATTAAGTTTTGTTTTTAATTGTATTTCTACTTCTATTGTCAATTTAGAGGCTGATAATGTTGGGTTTTCCAGCAACTTTGCATAGTATCCCACGCTTATCGTACCTATTAAAGATCTTGTTGAATTTTCTACTTTATTTTGTATGCGATAATTGTTGTACCGTCATATAATGCCTTGAACTGATGTATAGCTTTTCTCAATAATTTTATCAATTTCCCGTTAAGATTTTCCATGTTGATTGGTGATGGGCCAATTCTCTTACGGTTCCGTTTGTTTGAGTTCTTTACTTCTTTTAAAAATATTTACATTTACACAAAAATGAACAGATAAATTAACAAAAAAAATCAAATATGTATAAACTAAAAGATTTAGATCAATTGGCGGGGAAAACGGTAGAAGTCAAAAATTGCGAAAAGTGAGATATGAATACCATCTAATTCATGACCTTCCAGTTGATCTTGGGAACTACCACTTTCAGTATTAACCCATTCAGTGCTGAAAGTGCGAATGCAAGACGAGTTGATACAGCAATGACGCCTTTCAACGTCGTCAGCACTGAAAGAGTTAAATACATGAAAATGAAATATTTTTAATGTGCCATCTGATTCAAAAAAAAAAAATCTTCATAAAATCTAAGATTTCTTTTGTGAAAAACGGTATATGTCGACATGTACAGGGTGTCTCGCGACTTAATGGTCATAGGTTAACGGTAACTTCCGTAATGATTTTCGAGTCGAAAATGTCTAATAACTTAGGTCGAAAATCGCTTCGTTTCCAAAATACAGAGTGTTCAATTTCTTTTTTTTTTAAACATGTTCTTTAATATTTCAAAAACGGTTTGAGATACGGACTTGAAATTTGGAACGCGCTATGGCAAGATTAATGCGCATGTTCTGAAGTAATCAGAACTTTTCCATTTATACTAGTTGCGTCCGTCCGGCCACACGAAGTCATGTTTTTAATGAAAAAAATAGTACGCCACTGACTTTTTTAACATGAATATTTTTTTTATTTGGAGCTTATCACACTGAGCACAAGTATCTTTATGAGACTTTTTAATTTTTATGCCAGTTTTTCGAATTTGTCTCATACATTTTTTGAAATACTGACTTTTTTTCTTTAGGTAACCAAAATTCATTCTCATTATAACACTATTTTAAACAACCAAAAACTAATTTAAATGGCCAAAAAATTTGTTGGAAAGATATAAAATGGTTAAGGTATTCTCAGGAAATAGAAACGGTTTGAATATAAGACTTCTTTGGACAAAAATGAAAAAAGGTATCTTTTTTGGGAAAAAGCTTTTTACGAGATAGATCTATTCTAACATTGTCTTACAAAGCATCAGTGCCAATATCTAATGAAAAGAAAAAAAAACCTTCTGGAAATGTTTCCCTATATTAATGATACTTTTCATTCATTTTACGAAAATTTCATTGTAAAGTCTACAGTAGTTACTGATGATGATAGTGTATAATAATGTTAATATCAATATTATGTTTGAAGGGTAAAACTGTAAAGAGATACAGGTAAATTTTTTCACGAGAATAAATTTGCAAAAGGATGTAGCTTGGTATTATTTTTTATGTAGAGGTTTCAAAAAGGAACTTATGTCACAAGATATGTTTTTCTACTATTTCTTTCATTAATAATATTAAAAAAAAAAAACTAGTTCTATAAAAATCTCCAATGAATAATGTTCAACTGCATTTTTTTCAAAAAGGCATATTCGTACTTATAGGTACTGCTTTCCCCGTCGGACCACCAATTATTCCATGGTAGGTATATCAGTTTCAATTTTTTAACTACCGCAAAAATGTATGGATTCCTTTTTTTTTTTCGACGTACATTTGAAAGGAAAAATTGTCATAAAAACATTTTCGATGTCGTTATTTTTCCTTAACTTTTTCGCTCCCATTGGGACACATATGTCCCAGTACATTTAAAATAAGTATCATTAGTTTAAATATATCCTATATAAAATGTCCAATGGGACACATTTCTTCCGTTACTGCTCAGTATCAAACCCTTTAAATAAATTTTTGTTTAAAATTTTATCATCTTTCTTAAATATTATCCACCCATTTATGAGGTAAAATAACATATTTTCTTACAAATAACAATTAGTAATAAAAAGGTTAAATATCCTACTGGAATTTAGCGTCTAATTTATTGGAAGATGAATTTCTTATCCTACAAATGAGAAGTTCCATTTCAAAACTTGATAAATCGATTCATATGTCTTAATTATGTGCAGTTTTGAAATAAAACTCGTCAAATATTTCATCATAAAAGAGCACCTTTTAAAGATACCTTTTAAATGTCAAAAAATGAGAATCGATTGAATGAATTTATACAGTCTTAAACTTGTTGGTCATTTGTGAGCAATCTCTCGACGAGAAATGCTTAAAGATAAGTAAATAATTTTTTTATTTTTCTTATGTTTTGCAAGAAATTCTTTAATAACGTCTAATTGACACATCTATAATTCAATATTCTCTATGAATTCTCTGCGAAATAAATATCTATGCCGATGAAAGTGTAAATTAAATCACATCCGTTAAATTAAGTATTACAATTTGTCCAATTTGATTGATATTGAGATTTTATACACCCATAGTATTTTGTACAAATTTTCGGCAAAGCAGATTATGTGAAACTTGGTGAGAACAAGGATAAACTCCTAGAATTACTGGAATTAGACTCTGATTTGGAAGCTTGTAGGAAGTTACATCTAAGGAACAGTTGGTAAACAACAGCAATGAACTTATAGAAAAAGCCCAATCTTCAGTGTCGGAGTGATTTTTCTGGATTCACAAGATGTTGAGTATGAGGTCACGGATATGGGGAAAAAGTAAATCGAAATTTTTATTCTTCCTCTCTAACCACTGGTTCTCCATCCAATTTTTTTAAATTGGGAAGTCTCTTTGTTGCTTCGACTTTCCAAACTGATTCTTCCATACTGTCATACAATGGATTGCCCACAAATAGCAGATCTTCTAAACAAGGCAGTTCTTGTAGCTTGACAAACTCGCCCCAATCTTTAATCATGTTATTTCCAATATACAATACCTAATAAATCAGTGGTTTTTATTTTACGATACTTATTCAATCAATATTTTCACCTTTAACTTTTTCAAAACTTGTGCGCCTTTAACTTTTTCAATGAAATTATAAGAAATCCATAGTTCTTCTAAAGTATCAGCGACACCTTCCAATCCAGAAAAGGACTTTATATAATTGCGACCCAATGATAAAATTTTTAAATTTTTCAAAGCGCTAATACCCGCAATTTTTTCAATCATATTCGTTGATAAACTCAATTTTCTACATTTCTGAAGAACCGATAATGATTTATCCATTTTTTCTAATGGAGGCCATTGAAATTGGAATCCTACATCAGTGGCTTCACTTATTTGCTCTCCTGTTAGCAAAAAAAATAAATTAATTCAAACTAATTTTTTAAAATATGTAGTTTAAGATATTAAAAGAAATAAAATTACCAGGATGTTTGTCTTCCCATCGCTTTATTGCGTCTTTTATGGTTGTTGGTTTTGACATTTTAATTTACTTCAATTATTGATTTAACGTTTCCATGACAAATAAAAAATTCAATTTTTAATTCTTTTATTCAATTTAAAACTTAATAAATAATATACATTTGTGAGTGTGTGTGTGTGTGATCTTTGGTTTCAATGCAAGATTTTGAGTAGTTTCTAGTTACATGAATATTTAAGTTTAATATACAGGATGTTTAGTGGATCGGTGCAAAGTTTTTAAAGAGTGTTAGACGAAGAAATTATGAACATATTTACCTTAATATGCCCATACACATAGTGTTGTTATATTTAAGTTATTGGGATTTTATAGATACATATACTATACAGTGTGTCCCAGGTTAGATGTTACAAAAGGTGGGATAGACAAAAAATGTTTGAATTTTTGAATGACATTTAGGTATTAAGTTCTGTTTATTATAAAAGTATTGTATATGTATAAAAAATGAGTTGATTCCATGTTATACAGGGTGTTTTATAAATAAATTTGTAAAAAACATCATCAATACAGTGTCAATAAAATTCGACTAAACAAAATTGTTTAGAGTCCACATCTAGGCCCCTATACCAAATTTCAAAAACCACGACCAACTATACTGTCCTGTTAATTAAAATGGATGTCTTTCCTAAAGTGTAGAAACTGAGATTTTGGACATTTTGTTAGGTATTTAAAATCATTATTATTGGCATTGGGTTGATTGTATACGCTTTTTGATGTTAACATAAGATAGAATTCATTAAATACAATCGAAAAATAGATCTAATCGTAAAATCGTAAATTTGAGAACATTTGCAGATACGCCCCTTATAATTAACATTTAAACATTTAAAAAAATTGCAAAATCATAGTTGGCCGAGGATTGTTAAGTATTGATTTGACGAAAGAAAAATACTTATTACATTAAAAATTAAACAAAAACTGTTAAGACCACGTGACGAAAGTATTCTACCTTGAGGATGAATACTTAATTCTTGTTGAAGCTGTTGAAAATTGGAACTTGAACTTAAAAATTGAGCTCCATTAGTGACACGATAAATTAGTATTTATTTCAAAATTGTAAGAACAAAATATTAGATATAGTGTGCAAAAATTAGAACTTATTCCAACAGGACAATGATTCAAAGCAAGGTGCAACTTGACGATGGAATTGATGATCTCTTATGTCCCATAGGAGCTCGCTTTTGGCTTTTAAAACGAGTATTCAAAAATATAATTTATCGATAAAGAAAAGTTAAAAGAATAAAATAACTGAAGTACGGAAGAACACGCCTGCCGAAAAACCTGTATTTTGCATTTAATTTAATTTTTAAAAAATTTCCTAAAAAGTGGCTGGGTAAATTTGGAAAAAATAAAAAATTTAGTTTTTTTTTTAAATTTCAAACTTAAGCTATTGAAGTAATTTTAAATACCTTTTTCAAATAACATTTTACCTAAAAATGAAAATCAGAGGTAGTTTACTCTAGGCAAAATACATGTTTTCAAGAATTGTGCGTACCCTGTATAAGTAAATGATTTTTTCTCAATGTGAAATATGTTTTTAGAACAAACAAAAATTATTATGTAGAATGACTTTTCCTCGAAAAATGCAAAATTAGATCGATTTGTGGTATAGATAACCCTATCTGAGGACACCCTGTATATGTATACAAACTTTTCCGTTCAGAAAAAAAAATATTTTATTTGCGTTTAGTAAATTGTAAATAAACACAACGACTGAATGATATTAAGGATTATTAACAATTGCAATATTGCAAACAACACTGGGAAAAAATAAAATTTATACAATAAATATGAGAGAGGCTTTTTTTTCGAAACTGATTGGATGTCAATTTTGTCGTCAACTAGTCTGTCTCGAAAATGACTGATTCAAATTAAAAATAAACATAAATCGTAAAAAGCTTAATTTTTAGTATGCCAAACGGCTACACAATAAATACTCGAATTCAAAAGGGGGTTGGCAATAGTGGAAAACACTTAAATTCGTAAATTTATGTTTACTGTCCAGTGTGGGCCAATTTAACTAACTACAGACCCAAAAAAATAAAAAAATAAAAAAAAATAAATAAAATTCGTAAAATTAATTTGATATTTAGAATGGATATGGGATATATTGATCACAGTTATTAATGTAATATTTTTAATGGAAAAAAAAATCGTAAAATGTGATTGATAAAAAACATTCATTAAAGGTAAAGCTTCACGAATAAATAAAACTAGTTATTTGCTATAAACATGTTTCAAAGAGTTCTCAACACTATAAACACTTTTATTCAATTTATAGTTGGAATTCGATCCATTAATTTGCAATACGCGCTATACAAGTGGCTTTATACAGTTTATCTTATTTTAATTCATTTAATATTTTGTTGGTCAATGGGACTTTTATTATATTTTGTATATTTTGAATCAGACAGAGATTTTTGGATAAAAACATTGGATTTTATAGGTATAATTTGTCTGTTTGGATTAAACATAGAATTTACCAATTTACTTGTAAGAAAAGGCTACAAAATTGATGGTATGAAAATATTATTATCTAATGATTATGAAAATAATATTGCTTTATTATCAATATTGTATTTTTTACTATGTATAATTGAAATGTTATACACTCAATGGGAACACATAGATTACTTCAGACTTAAGACAGTACTCGTTGGTGAATTTATGAATATGAGAGTCAATATGATCGTTAAGAATATTTGTTCCTTAATTATAGATTTAATAAAAATGCAACACAAAATTAATAAGTTTTTGAAAGGACCAATCACTTTAAGTAGTTTACAAAAGCAGAAATCGTTCTACAATTCATTATTAATTTCTATCAAGAAAGTACAGTATATTTTTGGGTCTTTTTTAGCGCATTTTTCTATATTATCGATACTTATTTCTGCTGTTACTCTTAAAATATTAATTGAAAATCTATATCGACATAATCAATATTTAGTAATTTACAGCATTTTTTGGCCCACTTCATATATGGTAAGTATATCTACATGTTTCTAAGTGTAAACATACTAAATTCTACATAAGGGCTTAATTAATCTATCAATTTTAAGTCAATAAAGTTAAAATATATTATATAATGGGTGTTTCGTTATATAGCGTTATAAAGCTGTTGTATATATTTCCGTAAATAAAAGTTTAAAGTTCATTTTTAATGGATTTTCAAGATGAAAATCAAGATATCTCAAAAACTAGTGGGCAAATTTGAAGGCCTTGCTTTTTTCTTCTATCTACATATAAGTGAAGAAGTAGATTTAGTATTTTTACCATGGTACAGCTGCTCCTGACCTTACGAGGGCACTCTGAATGGAGTTTCAGTATTAAGCGCTATATAGAGTGTTTGAAATGGATGATAGATCTCATCATTTTAAGCAGAAAAATTCATATGAACATGAGTCCGATCTATAGCGGAATTACAGGGTGTTAAAATTTAAGGAAAAATTAGGTTTTTTTTTTATTGTGTTTGATCTACTACAAATAGAGATTTCAAAAGAATATTGCATCCAAGTACTATGCGGGGTAGTGTATTTTCTCAAGTTTTGTTTCATAAAGTCCTTTAGAAAAATTTTCTCATATGCCGCTGGAGCATTTTAATATTTTTTATAAGTTCTCCAATCTACTTGTATTACCTAAATGTTGTCTCAGAAAATACACTACCCTGTATAGCAGTTGGAGACAATTATTAAGCAGTCTTTATCATCTAATACGTATATAAAAATTTGAAAACTCTATCTAGACCAAGCACAACAAAATAAATATCTAATTTTTTCTTAAATTGTAACTCCGCTACCGATAAAAATCAGACCCATGTTCATACTTTTTTGATCTTTTTTTCTGTTTAAAATGATGAGGTATTACCCATTTCAGTTTGTCGGCAACAAATCACCCTGTATATTGAGTAATCATTCACATATTACTGATTTCATTAAAAACATTTGTTCTCAAGAATATTTTATTATTTATTTTAGATTAACATCTTTTATTTGGCTAATGTCGGCGAAAAATTCTCTATTGAAGCTAGAAAAACAATAAATATATGTTATGATGCTCCAGAAAAAAAAGAAAAAATATTAATTTTGAACGAGCACGAACAAATTATTGAAGAATTTCATTTGATCGCCCATGAAACTCATCATAGACTAACCAAGTTTAATGCCGGAGGATTCTTTACCATTGATCATTCAATGGTCATTTTTGTTATAACAAGTGTATGCAATTATCTTATTGTAATTTATCAATTCATAGGTCAATCTTCTAAGAAAATGAATGTTTAATTAATTTTTAATTCGAAAATAGGCTTAATCTGCTTTATTGTGTTTAGAATGATACGAAATAAATGTAGGTAATCCAGATTTTGCTGAAAAATGTTGATCAATAAAAAATCACCAAAAAATGAAATTTGAAATTTCCGTTCGATTCAAAAAATTGTTTCATCTGATAGATGGATCGTAGAAAATTAAAAAAAAAATAGATAGAATTACATAGAACGAAGTAAACGTTTATTAAATGGTGACAATAAAAATGAATAATTGGGTCGAAAAAAAAGACACTTTTAGATCTATAGGTTACCAGAATAATAGGTTTATATCTCGAGTGGCGCATGTCTTTTTCCATAATATCTGGATCAAAAATATAACTTTTATTTGACTAATAAAAAATGGAAAATTATTAAAATAGAGTCACATTGTTAATAGCTAATTCATTATTTTAATTAATGTTTATGAGAGTTATCGGTTGTACGATGGACATCTGGCTTTTCGAAAAACATTTTAAAGCTTAAGGACTAACATACTAACGTGAAATGAAACATTCGATTTCGATGAAAACGAATTCTAATAAATAATTACGAAACTATTCTTGGTTTTAGGGCAGAATGCACATCGAGAAAACGCATTTTTTGAAACTGATTTCATGAATAAGTGACACTCTAGATTCATGAAACATATTTTTCATTTCAGGGCCCTGCATAACGTGTTTCATGAAATGAAATTTTGGTTTCACGAGATGAAATTTTAAGAAACACGGTGTGCATGGAATGCACGCCTGTGCATTCAAATGAAATATGTTTCATGAATTTAGAGTTTTACGTTTCATGTAATCGGTATCAAGAAATACGTTTCCTAATTGTGCATCCTGCCTAACTTGTCAATTCTTTCACACGGGCTTAAAAGTTAATAATAATTATATTCCTCTCGGAACAGAACATAGAAAAAAAGGATTTCTGATCGACACGAGTTTGTTTCAAACAGTCCATGATAAATAGTACTCCCTCTGTCCCATGATAAGTGTCCAATTCGGTGAAAAATTATGCCTCAAAATAAATCTTATATAATAAAAATAAGTCTTAGAGAATCTATCTATTAAAATGTATATTAAACGTAACAATACATTTTACATTTTGACGAGCTCAATATCACAATTAATAATAGAGCCATGTTTCAGTTTACCATTTATACTCGCTTCCAACGAGAAACGGTAATCGTTTTGACGTTTTTCACATGTCAGATTAGGTCGTTTTCTTCGTAAAATGATTTTAGCAATTTCACGGTTATTTTGATAATTCAAAAATTGACCAAAAAAATTTGACTTTTACGCAACTATTTAAAAAGTTAAACTGACGTTTTCAAATTTTCTGACAAAACACAAATGTCATTTTTAACGTACGTAACTTGATGACATAACAAATTAAAATTTCAAGTTTTTTCAAAAATTAAAAAATCGCCCACTTATTTTGGGACAGATGAAGTATCTGAAATGGAATGTACACTTAAGAGCTCTTACACACGTAGATTCTGTATCCAGGATGCAGTATGCGAGATACGGTATACGGTTCTACCAGACTAATAAATTTTTCGTTGTCGAAAACAGTGCGCTCCATGTTTTCCTTTCAACACAGTAACCTGGTCTAACCAAAGTGTACGCACATGATATGGCCCGATACCGTATGCAAGTGTATGCACGTCTGAACAGGTTCATATAGCGTAATATAAATTCTGTATCCCGGATACCGAATTTGCCACCGGCTGCTGGAGAGTTGAGATGTAAAATTTTTGTATCCGGATACCGTATCTGTCGCTCGGTTACGTGTGAACGGTTCCATATAAATATGTACGTAAGCTGTATCTGAGTTACGCGTATCTCGGATACAGAATCTACGTGTGAAAGAGCTCTAAGACAAACTGGGTCAAAATAGAGTTGTTTGGAATCCTTCTAATATGCATTAAAATTTAAATTTTCAATACATATTTTATAAAAATTAATTTTTATGGTTACTTTTGTTGCAGTTTGTATTAAAACGGACATTGCTATTAAATGGAATATTTATAAACAAATATTTCAAAAAAATGTTAGAAGATAATTGAACATCATAATTCTCTTTTTGTCTTAGACAGTGGCGTAACTATACCGCTTAAGGCCCGTGGCAAATTAATCGGATGGGGCCCTCTCCCACCCAATATAAAGAAGCTCAATAAATGTTCATTTTCTGCACACGGCCCTTTCGGGCCGGGGCTTCGTTCGGCTGGGGGCCCGTGGCAGTTTGCCCATTTGCCACCCTATAATTACGCCACTGGTCTTAGACGTACACGATTCGACAAACTCTTATATGGACCTATGTTAATCTTTTTGATCAAAATTAGCTATTGCAATGCAATAGGATATTTTTAAAACACTCTTATGTTCAGATTCTGCACTCGTGGCAACCGCAAGAATTTCAAAGTTTTGATTTCATTCGTAAATTATAACGTTGATATGAGTATCTTTTGACAGATAGAGAGACCTTCGTAGCAGTATTTCTAGTGTCTGAGTTACAAGTGTTTACAGTATAAATCTATGTTAATATGCAAGTAATTGCATCAACGATCTAATTCTTCTTGTAGTTCTTGGAGAAGATTTACATAGGAAAATGTTCATTGCTTCATTAACTACTTCCAAGATGATAATTAATGAGATGCAAACTTTGTCTTTTTCTTTAATTTTTGATTAAAAAATGTTATTGTAGTCACTAATATTTCAGAACCAATGATTAAACGAAAATTTAAATGATGTAATTTCATGCTATCACGTGTAATGTGTTAGTATTGTTGGTCAATCTTTCTTGATTCTACAAGACATCAATTATAGACCAATAAGCTATTAGTTATTGGTCTATAAGGTACTACAATACCTTGTTAATGCCTCTAATTTGTGTAACATTTGAAATCGAAAAATATCTGAAATATGTCTGTCTCGAAATTCGAAGTTAATGAGTAATTTTTGTTATTTTATTATCTTAAATCAAATTTTTGATAGCTTCTCTTATCATACAGTTGAATTTTATGTCAAAAATTTTTGAACATACTTTAAAATGAAACAATTGTAAAACACTCAATTTCCTAAAAAGGCAGATACATTTTTTTTACAATAATGACATTACAACACCAAATGGATTTTTAATGTAACATTAAGTATTGGAATTAGTAGTAGAAATATTTATTCAGCTAACTATAAGTTGTAAAATATCATTAGTTCTTTAGTGCTATATAATAACACTAGGCCTATTTTAAAACAAGTTTCGGTATGAGTTTAATTCAATCGAGTAAAAAACAAATTGCCTCTTTTTTTCGATATTGTCTCTGCCTAAATCCACCTTTAAGAAATTCAAGATTAAATTATATATATTACTTTTATATAACATTAGCTTTCTTTTGTTATGCATATATTGAAATACAATATGTATATCAATCGATTATATCGAATAGTATTAATTTAAGTTTAAAAATTAGTAGAATTCTTTTAGTTTCTTACAGTATTATTGTTAAATNTGTTTATTTAACATTTATACTTATTTATAAGAGAAAAAATGTTCAAAATCTTAAAATAACTATTAAATCAATGGATCGAGTGGAAAATAAACACAAAGAAAATTATTCAATGAAAATATATAAATTAATTTGTCGAATATCATTGATTTTCAGAGCAATATTTACATTTAAATTTATCAATGATTTAAGTTTTAGTAAATGGCTCATATTATTTGTGAACGAAGCAACTAGTTTTCGAATTGAATGTACTATTCTTGAATTAACCGATTTACTTTATGTCCTTAAAAAAACAGTTCGACTAATTAATAAACAACTTCCAGGTATTTGTGTTTTGGGAACTTTAAAAAAATTTAGACGTTTATCTAATGTATTATTAAATTGTATGGGAACTTTTGAAAAAACTTATGGAGGATTTATTGCTTGTTTTGTTATATCCACAATTACTTTGTGTTTATTTTGTATTTTAGTATATTTTAATCGAACTAGTTATACAAATGTAGGATTAATTGTATGGACTTTTTGTCGATTTTTTACAATTATTGTAAGTATAATAATGTAAATAATGTTGAATATGTCGACTGAATTTTCTTCTTTTTAGATGGAATTGTGTTATTTAGCATTTATAGGAGAACAATTATCAAATGAAATCTATAAAACTATAATTATTTGCAGTGAAGTTTCAACAGACATTCGACAAATTTTAATTCTAAATGAATATGATGCTCTTGTAAATGAATATAAGCAAATAATGGAGGAAATTCATCAGAGACAACCATTACTGAATGCAGGAAGTTTTTTTACTGTTGACCATTCAATGATTCTATTTGTTTTAACGAATATTGTTAATTATTTTATCACAGCTTATCAATTTATGTTTTAAAAATCATTTAAGGTTTAAGTTGGGCGCATCTTTTCGCGTCAATTTTTCTATTTGTCGTATTTTGTAAAAATTTTTGATTTTCCACCAGTGAAAATTATGTGAAAATGATCGCATATGTCTCAAAAAATTCTTCAAGTTTTTAAGATGAAATGAGCAAAATTTAAAAATTTTTTACGGTGTTGTTCTTTTTTTATTCCCTAATGACGAGTTTTCTGGAATTTCCCGAGAAATAAGACGGTAAAAATTTTCCAAAATTTTTTTATAAGTACATCAAACCTTCCATTCCAACATATTTTTTTTCCCAATATTCCACATTGTTTGGTTCTTGAGATTTTTAATTCTAAAAATGAAAAACCGGGTGCACCCTACTTCTACCTTAAGTTCTTTAAACAAAAGTCATATTTGTAAATTTAAAAACTCATTAATTACTCTTAAACATTTTTTGTATAAACCCTCAATGCATTTTTGCAATGTTTATGGAAACCTCAAATTTCTTCTTATACGTAACGTAGGATAATTTTAACTGTTCGTTCAACTAGTCGTGCATAAAATTCTACCCAATTTCATCATCTACAGATTTAATACTGCCATTCACAGTTTTTTTAGAGGTTCAAACAAATGAAAATCATATAGTTATGGATAAATTGGAAATAAATTCGCAAAAGAAGAATAGCAATTCTGATAAGTCGGATAGTTTGTTTTGGTCAAAGGAGGTTTAATAGTTTCAGATAAATAGTATGAAGCATCAATAGACACTTTCTTTGTCCCTAAACATTGTTTCAATAGCTTTTCTTTCTAAATAAACATTCGTTTTTTTTTTTGGGGACTTGAAAGTGGTTTTTACTTCTATTCTGAACTTGAATAGTTGCTTTCTTCGCATAATATTATGAACTCAATTCTTATCACACGTAATAGAGTTACTCAAAAATTGTTCTTTTTCTCTTTTAAAGCATTTTTAAGGTCAAACTGTTTATTGAACTAAGTTTTAATTTTTTCTCTATAAAGGGCAAAATCAAGCTTGAAATCTACTTGGCATATACAGTGATACAAAAAGATTCCGTACCACTATATTGTATTATAAAGGGTATTTTTAAAGATCTTGGTCAAACTTAACCAGAAGCATCTATGGAACCAAAGGGTAAAAAAGTTTCTATGAATATAGGTTCGCAATGTCTTCGTCTAAAAGACACAGGGTTACCATTCCTTCTAATACATAATTTGCATGCATTATCAACTTTAGATGCTCTTTTATAGGAAACCGTTGCTTCTAGCGACATCGATACGGTATATCTTTTTTAAGCAGAAAAGGTGAAAAAAAGATTTATCCAGTCAAAAAGTGACATACAGTGTAAGGCAAAAAAATTAGGACCGATTCAATTGTGATGGAACCATGTATATGGCACTCTCTATTAGTATTAAAAAAATTAAAACAACATTTGGGTTTTGCGTTATAAGAAACCCCTGTATTGCAAATTTCGTTTGATTATTACGTTTTTGTCCAAAGATATTAAAAAAAACAATAATAAAATTAAATTTCAACACTCTGTATCTCTTAAACAAAGATGTCGCGAACCTGTTTTCATAGGAACTTTTTTTACCCTTTGGTTCCACAGATCATGCTGGTCAAGTTTAGCCAAGACCTTTAGAAACACCCTAAATAAATAAATACAAAATGTTTATAAAAAACAAATAATTTTACCATATTCCAAGATAGTTTCAAATAATAAACATTTTTTATATTCAACATTTTTTTATAGTTTCTTGAATAATACAGGGTGTAAAAAAGTAGTGTATAAAAATCTGAGGAGTGGCAGTATTGTTTGAAACAAAAAAATCCTAAATCCAATATGCCCTAAAATATTTTTTAAGGGAGATACAGCCCTATGAAATTGGACAAAAATATTGTCTTTTTTTTAAGAAATAATGATAAAGTTAAAAAGAAATTGGAAGAAAATGATTATTTTTTACTTTTGTTCCAAGGTTCATGAACCTGAAGATAACATCATGTAATCCAAAAGCATTTCATAATTGTTAGACGTCGTCACGTTGACAAAAAGTGTCAAAATATTTATTACACTTTAATCCTTTAAATGTTGGTGGGATGTTACTTTCTCACCTCGCCTTCCAACATATGTAATGCCGGAAATATCTCTCTTCTCGTTGGGATCATGTGAGTGACATTTCATGATTTTCCAGAGGGTCCCAATCTTTTGTTATTTAAAGGGTTAATATAAGATTTAAGCCGATTTGCAAATTCAAATTTCCACAGAAACGGGTATTTTGGGAAATCGATTTCAATATTCAATCAATTATTTTTCAAATAGAATATTAAATTTAAATTCACAAAATGATTTCAAATCGATTTGGTTACATAGCATAAAGTCAATTAGGGTAAATTGAAACGGTTTTTAACACTTTCAAATTTCAAGTACCTTTTTATGGCTTTAAAAAGCTAATATTAAACTATAAATTTAAATATAAATTAGCTGCTCTTTCTTCTTGAAGATAGTAAAGCAGTTTTTTAGAAAAATCTAATATTTATATGTAAAAAGAGTTATATATTGCTTACGGTGGTAAAGCGTTTTAGCAAGACACGAATTTCGATCAGTTTTCAATTATAGTGAGTAGTACATGTTCGATATAGTAGATTTATGAAAAAAAAATACAGAATATGATATTTTGAAAAAAAATTTTTTGAAAATTTGATTATTTTATTTAATTTTCGAACCTTAACGTTCATTTCTAATAGGTAAAGTGTCTTTCGAGACCCGTGGAGTGAATTGGGATGCCGGGTGGTGTAAACTACAACACCGAATGTGCTAATTAAAATGAAACTCACATATATTTCTTGCGCAGGGACCACGCTAATATTTAAGTCGGTTAGGTTAGGTTCCCCACCCAGCACCCCAATTCACTCCACGGGTCCTGAAAGACACTTTACCTATTGGAAATGAACGTTAAGCTTCGAAAATCGCATAAAATAGTCAAATTAAAAAAATAAATAAATAAATAAATCATATTTCGCATTTTTTTCCATAAATCTACTATGAGACGTCTACTCGGTACTAGTAAAAACCGATCGAAATTCGTGTTTTGCTAAAACGTTTTTGACCCCTGTTTACATTTACCCCTAACCTGGCTGAGTAAATGTAAACATGTAATAACTAAACTGGGCATTATAGTATTTAAAATACTGAGGCAAATGTGAATAAGATATAAATATACTACCGTCTTTGATATGAAATGTAAAATGTAATTGTAATGCATTTATCAGGTTCGTAAACGTGACAAATTAAATAGAAATGAAGACAGGACAAAAACCATCATTGGTTCGCGTCATATTTTAAATAAATATTGCATTTTTACTTTTGACTGTTCATTTATATACTATATTTATCTCATTTGATGCCAAAATGTTATTTGTCATAATAAGTGTTCAAAATGCTTACCGATATTTCCAATGCAAATTTAAATTGTTCTAAACAGTGAAGCAATTCGGCCTTTGTCAAAAGTTTGTCACGAAAAACTGCCTGTGTCTCTTAAATGTTGCACAACAAATGGAAAAGTACATTTGTTTGGTATGCGGTAACTTTGAAAACGTTTTTCAAAAACTTATCACAATATCGTTGAAATTCTCGGTTGAAAATTTTGCCACTTTAACTATTATTATATTATATATATTATTAAAATAACGAATCACGCCGTGCGACAACATTCGCGACCGATTTCGTACTAACCAAAACCCTTCGAGAGTACTTGCTTGTTGACAAATAACGTAACCATCCAATAAAATGTAAATAAACAACATTCTCTCAATAAATACAAATATAAGACAGATAAATAACAATAATTCATAACAATAGTAATCGATCGGTTCAGTCATTGTTATGCTATGGGTTTGGATTGGGACTTTTTGCACCTAACGATATGGCAACAAGACAAGATAAAAAAAATATTTCATGGTCAACAATGATCAACTCTTGCAATACGGTGAGAAAAATCAGTTTACTACAATCCATTATCAGGAACAGTTATTTTTCCTTCAAATGATTATTACGATGAAAGAAATTTTCAGTCTAAAAGTTTAAGAGACGCATAAACGACCCTATAACCATGCATCAACAACAATGATGTTTTATGATTCATTGATGGGACAGCACATATCCCGTCGATATTGAAAGAGTTAAAAGATTCAAAGTTAGTGGCGTAACAAGATTTTAGGGACAATTTTCAAAAAATTGCTACGGCCTTTTTTAATCGAATTTTGAAAAACAAAAAATTTCCCATACGCAGGACATTGCCAAGTTTCAGCGGTTACAATATTTGCAGTCATTTTTGGGATAGCCTATAGATATATTTCTACAATTAAATTCCTCATGGATAATTTTTGCAACACTATCAACATTTATTTTAGTATTAAATTTTAAAATTTGCTTCTCATATCTGGATGAGTTTATTGGCCAGAGACAAACTGCCAAGAGTCATGGCTTGTCAATCATCAAGTGGTATTTTCATTTACCTACTCTTGTCAGTTTGTTAGTGACTGTTTTCTTTAGTTATGAATAGCACCATCATATATTTCTCTTCGTGTTCTCCGACTGCAAAATAATTTCATAAAAGTGTTAGAAACTTACAAAGCGTCCTTTCTTTAACTTT
>JABRWK010000313.1:34786-73111 GCA_013372445.1 Hypothenemus hampei | reverse complement strand
TTGAATACAAAGCAGATAATCTCTAACATTTAACTGGACTTATTTATGATTATTATTAATATGCTATCGTCTTGTATACTCTATTGTTATTTTATACAATTATTTTGAATTAATTTCATTTATTTTATTTTACGAATGACTATTAACAACTAACTTTATATTGGGTTGTTCATTTTGTTTTAAGAAATACTGCAATATTAGTGCAATTTCTCTAAAAACTTTATCATACTGTATTATTTACAGAAATGATACAAGATCTGCGGTAAAAGTATTCGAAAACAAAGAAAATTGCAAAAAACTTTAAGTGCGTTACCATTAGCCCAATAGGAAAATTAAATCTTAAAATGCTAATAATTGAAAAACTACTACACTTGGTACAGTCGGGTACGCTTATAACGAGCATGAAGAGATCACAAAAATTTACTCGCTATAAACGATCGTGTATATAGCTATGTTTAGTTAAATCGATGCAAAATCATCTGTTCTCTTACCCCCTCAAATTATTGTAACCACTTACAAGATACCCTGTATAGTCAGATAGCAAAATAATTGACGCTTATCTCGTAGTAAGCATTCAAAGTTTCATTATGTTCTTTAAATCAGACCCATATAATTAATTATTAAATATAATTATAATAATAAGTTTGTTGATGCTATTTTACAGATCGAAAGAGAAGTTTCGTTCAAAGAGAACGGATTATTTCCAAGTTTTTAAAACAATAAAAAAAATAAGTAGACTTTTCTCTGGTCTAAAAGCACTTATACATACGTACATATACGTATATTCCGGGGGTGCGTCCTTGAAAAGCACCTGTACAGACACAAACACTTGCTCATTCATGCACCTGTACCCCAAAAACCGGACATAATCTTCTATCAAAGGTGCAACTGGCCCTTGAGCCCTAGAATCTTGAATTATTGTAGCCGGACTAATTAAGACGCGTGGCCTGGCCAAGACCGGCTCCAAAAAAAGCGTCAACAAAAATTAAAATTAAAAGAATTACTGTTGTTGCAATATTGGGCCACCAAAGTGGTAGATTTAACAGCAAAACTCCATTATCATACCTTTTAGGGTTCATTGGATGATGTTTAAATTAACCGATTGCGGAAACATTTGTGATTTATGATTTGAGATAACCTTTGCGAATCACACAATATTCTTATCAAAAAAAGGTCGGTTTTTAGTTTACCTGGTTTCTTCGACAGGTGCCATGATAGTTGCATAACTATCGAAAGCATCGCCCTAAGTTAGTACGAAAAATTACCATAAGAAATATTAGGGGAGCCAAAAATTTTGTGACATGGCCAGTCGCGAAACGATTATTTATTAAGCCTTAAAGTGTTGATAAGTGGCCTGTTTCGTGCTATATCTGCAAAAATATCGCATTAAGCAATCGGACTACCATTTAGATAGTGCCGGATAAGACTTCGGCGGCTTCTTCATAAATCAAACACCTCACTTAAGGTGAGAAAATATGCACTAAAATATAGCTATTTGGTTCGAACTTTTTTCTTTTTGTTAAATCTATATAAGAAAAAAAATAAATTTATTAAAGTCATCACCTTTTTTAAGTACCTCTTAAATATTATATTTAATTTTTTCCTTAAGCAATACCATAATTTTTTTGGAAAAGTCACATTCAATGGGTGGAATAGCTAATAATACCTAATAATAATACGAAAATATTCATGATGTCAATGAAAATCACTGATTTGTAAAAGAAATGAAATTTCAATTAACATTTTTTAAGATTCTGCCAATAGGTTATTTCAAAAAAACCAATTTTCTGTTCCGAGAAATTACCTGTGCTTCTTTATTCAATTTTTTAATCCTTCTTAATAATCTCGTGTACTGTAAAACGGGATGAGATCAAAAAATCATTGCCACACGGGACAAAATAGCCCTACACCCTCTTAAGAATCGAAATTTTAATATTAGAGTTATAATAAATAATATTTTTCCTCGATTATTATGAGGGTGTAAGGTTTTTGTCCCGTGTGGTAACGATTTTCATCTCACCTCTCTGGTTTCATCTCAGCCGGTTTTACAGTACTCCTTTTGTCTATTTTTGGGCGATATTTTATATGTAGTATGTGTGAAGTATGTGTTATATATCACGCTATCAATCGGAGAGTATTAACATTCTAGTTGTATAATTTCGGAAAGGAATGCTTAAAAAATTTTAATAAAAGTATTCATAAATATAATATTAAGGTACATAAATTGAACACAAATGATAACTGTAAAATGAATGTTGCAAGATTTCCTACTTAGATATCATGTAGAAGAATACCCCTCTTTATGAGCTTTTCGGGATATTTATATCGAATTCGAACCAGCAAGAGGAAAAAAATGCTTGTTTATTCAGCAGTGTTGATATTGACATCAAGTGCTTGAAAACTTAACAGTAACTTACTTAGATAATCAAGAAATACGCTCACGATTAAATTTCCTGCCAAATCCGTTCTTGAACGGGTTGTGGGTGTTTTTAATTTTATTACCCAGCCTAAGTCTTCTGCGTCTGGCCAATATGATTAAAAAAATTAAAGCTATAGTTGAGAAGCAATATGGCGAGTTTACCCGCATAAACTATTTTTTTTGAATACTTCTTATACACTAAATTTGTTATTTGTAATCAATACCTGTTTGAATGTATTGGTAATTGTATAGATTTATTGACTAGTATGAGTCTATAATTTAGAATTCTATTTCAGTAACGTTAGATAAGCATGGCTCATTAGGCATATTAGCTATATAGATGATGTTTAATAATTTTGCAAAAATTAATTTTTCATAGTTCATAATTATTTCTTTTAGAAAAATTTGTATTCATTACAATCGAAATGTTGTATTCCCAAAGGGTCTAAGTGCCATTTTTAAACAAAATTTGTTTTTTCTCTTAAATAGGGTGCATGCGCTATGCTTCATGTTTTAAATGAGGTTCTAGTAGAAATATTATTTTTTTTGAGTACCTAATAGATGACGCTGTCTGAAAATTTTACTTTTACTTTATTTACATTTTCGTCAAAGTCGATTTTGCCAGTTTTTGAAAAAAATTATACTTAGACCGTTTGGGAATACCACCTTTTATTTATGGAAGCAATTACAAAATAATAGTTATTTGAGTTTTTCCACTCAACATGTAAGAACTTTCCAACAAAACCTAAAAATACAGGATATAAATTAAAAAAAAAGAAACAAATCAATTTTCAACTTCCTAAAAATTATATTTTGACAAAAAAAAAGATAATTTCTATTACTCCAGTGTAATAATGAACTTTGAATGACTTATTTGAAGAGCCGTTCATCTCCGTTGATCTATTCGCATTATTTTACTCTAAGACAATATTTTTACGTATCCCCATAGATATATATGGACGTGAATTAATTCGCGTTTATTGTATCGCTGAAGTGTTACGTGGGTGGTCACGGCAAATTAATCGTGTGAAACCGCCATTACACGTATAGGAACGAGTAAGTGCGTCCGTGTTTTATCGGCAAAAAATATCTTTTACACGACCACCGGTAATGGCTTGTAAAGATATAGCAAACGACATAAGCCATCTCTCTTCTTGAGATTAAGGTATAGAATTTTATTGTATTTTTATTTTGCGTGTACCTATTGTTACGAAAATTTTTATTGTATGAAATTTCAACGTTGATTAATTTTTATGCATACACAGTATTAAAAAAAATATTTGGCGTTTTGTTTCCTTTTTAAATAAAACTGGAAAAAAATATACGCCTGCTCTTAAAATAGTTTAAACATATGTATGTATATATTATGAAAAAGTTGAGAATAGTATTTAAAATTTGAAATTTTATAACGGTAAAAGTGTGTACAGAAGCTGGTATTCAGGATATTTAATGAAGATCAATATAACAATTGGGGACTGTGCAGCAATAAGGAGGTAACTCCCTACTGGAACTACCTTTTTATTACACCCTATTGAAAAAAAGTAAGCAAATAAAAGTGAACAAAACTTGCTCGAATATTCTTTAATTTTGAAAAAAATAAAAATTAACGTGACAATAGCTAAGTTCGCAGATGAAATCCAGAACCAGTACGCGCCATGCTGATTGGTCATAAACAATTCGCAAACTGTTTTGGACTGGTTTTGACCAATCAGCATGGCGCTTACAGGTTCAAGATTTCTCCGTCAACTTAACTAATATAATGAACAATCGAACACTGAGCATGCGCGTTCACAAATGTTCGTTTTTGAGAAAGCGATATTGTCAATTTGAAATATACCAGTATTATTTTTTCTAATTCATCTTAAAAATTATAGATAATCGATTTTTTCCACCCGACATCCTTTCCATGAGCTTCCATAAAATCTATTTCTTATGAAATCATCATTACACAAATGTTTGTGGCCATGCATTTATAAAGGGTTTCCATTCTAAAATTATTAGATAAAAAAATACCTTGTAAAATATGTATTTGATATTTATTAAAAAATATCCTATTGTATACCGGCTTTCCATTTTACATATAAATCCATTCAAATATTAAACTATCTCTTATATCTTTTGTTCCATCAAAAAAGCCCCCAAAAGAAAATATATGCGCTTGCTGAGGCATTACTCGATTTTCCATGAGTGTGTTCTGCCTCGGCTTGCATGAGTTATATAGACTGATTTTTAACATGCGCCCTGTCTAAGGCGAGCTACTTCGAATACATCATCTGAACATAAAGGCTGTCTAATTTAATCTTCCGATTTAATTTAAAAATAAAACATGCAAAACACCTTAAATGTTATGATTTTATTTTGAAGTGCAAATGTTGCTGTTTATAATGAACAATTATATCCGATAAGTGAACCTTTCTGTTTCGTTATATTCTTTTCCTAAAATTTTCGAAGACATTCTATCCAATTTCTCTAATTGCTTGAATAATGTTAACTCGAAACTGTTCAGTTGTTTGAGGATTAATAATGTATTTCTTTCCTTCAAAAAACCTAAAAAACAAATGCAAAAATGAATACGGCATTTTTTCTTAGTTTCAGTAAAACACTTTTCATTTTTGCAATGAGTTTTTCCAACAAATATGCGTTCTTTAATAGAAAATACAAACGTTTTATTAGTCTTGATCATTATGGAGTGATTTTCCATCGAAGAATGCATATTTGTAGTAAAAAATCATTACACAAATGAAGAATATATTTTGCAAGAACTGAAAAAAATTGACGCATCTATTTTTGTTTTTTTTTATTTCTTATTTTGAACTTTTTAAGGTAAAGAGTTCACATTATCAATCCTCACACAATTGAATGAGTTAACATTATTCAAGTAATTGTAGAAATTGAAACAATGTCTTCGAAAATGTTATCGAAAACTTTGGAAAAAAATCGTTAGAGTGCCTACGAAACAGAAGGGTTTAATTTATATATTTCACTGTTATTGTTCATTATTAATGGCAACATTTGCACTTCAAAATAAAATCATAACATTTAACGCGTTTTGGTATGTTTCATTTTAAAATGAAATCGGAAGATCAAATTTGGACAACGTTTATTATGATTGAAGATTTATATTGTTGTTATTTGTTAAAAATTTCTTTACTTAATCAAATTAAAACAAAACTATCTAGAAATATTTTTTACAAAACAGGCTATTGGCTTAAGTGTTGCTCTAATAAAGCTTTCAATTTAGATTAGGATTACTATTCAATATAGGACGCAAGGTGTGTTTACTGATTGAAGAACTTCCCTTCACCATCTTGTCCTAATTTTTTTCTTGTAAACCATCTCATATGAGATGAAATCTTTTAAATACTTCGAGAATTTTTTTTAATTTATTAGTTTTTGAAATGTACAGNTTAACTTTAACACCCTGTATCTCGGAAGCATAGCATGTTAGGAAATATGTTTATAGGAAGTTTTTGTCATATTTTGTTGAAAGGAATCTCCCCTAGGCTTTTGTCCCCACAACTCTGGGACACCCTGTATAGATCCAGCATCTTTCGGTTTTTGAATTTCAAGTAACTCGGAAGGATACAAAACAACAATCAAAGAAAACGGAATTCAAAATCTTTTTGATCTTAGTTAAATTTTGTGAACTGATAATGGAAAGATCATTTAGCTACCACCACAAAAATCTTATATCAGATCGCCGTAAATGATAAATGGAAGCAAATTCGTCTGCAATCGTCATAGCAAAACAACTCAACATATTTTACAGATTTTTCTTGCATCCCTTCTTTTTTCAAATTTTTTGGCACTTGCAAATTTTATTTATTTGACAACAATGAAATTTTCCAATCCCTCTATATCAATCTGTTTCCCAATAAACTTTGAGGAACATTATTAGCTTTAAATGAATGAAAAAGACAGTTTCTCAAATAAAAAAAAATCAGTTGGCCATGAATGTGGCAAGTAATAACAATCGAAGTAAATAAACCTTCTAATTCAGATCGGAAACAAAACAAAAAAAAAATATGAAAAAACTTCTAAAAAACATTCGTCATCAAGGACAGCGAAACAAATGATAGCAGAATATTAAAAGCGAACAACCATAATGCATTCTCGGTGTTTTAAAGATAGTTATTAAATGAGTGAAAATTCTTTCGGGTTTCGATTTAATAATTGTACAGGGTCTGCGATAAATGGCATATACGGAACATACGCAGTATTACGCTTTCAATAACAAATTGTGCGGAGCAAAAGTAGGTGCGATAAGAATTGGCCGGTATCATTAAAACGGTTGTACCGTCGCGGAATGATACATTTTTCTTTGAGAACACCATATTTCAGTTACAGTAGGATACATTCCGCGCGAAAGAATTTCCATGTGAATACTGAACAGTGAATGTAAAGAGAAATATTATTTATTGTAATAAAAATAACTCATCCTACTTAGAATGTTTACTTTCTTGTTATTTATGGATCTTTTTTTGAAATTAACTCTAAGTTAATAATAATCATTAATTTGGATTACATTTTCTATACCATTTAGCACTGGCAACATTTTTAATGAAGTTTATTCTAGACATAATACACAATTACATGACACTTATATACTAATGGATAGTAAATATTTCAATTTTAATAATTTCTTTTCGTGATTGGTTCTTATTATCTTGTAAAAAAATGAAATGTATGTAAACTGTGTATATTTCCTTTAGTGACTTTCACTTTTACTGCCGGCAATATCTGAGAACTCATTTACATATTTTTGAGCAATTTAACATACAATTTATATATTTGTGTTGTTACAATTTCTTGTTTTATGTCCGTTAAAATCTTTCTTAGTCCGTTGATAAACCAATTTCCTATTAAAAATATGGTTTTACACTGATTGTTCCATACTAAGCAACAAATCTGTATCTAAGTAAAAAATGGTTATTATTTTTTGGCAAAAAAACCTCCCTAGAGTCAATATTGATGTTATAAAGACGATTAACTATAATACTTAATGAAAAATATTTTGGACCCCTTTTTTTTTCGAAACAATGTTAATGTAGAAAAAACTGATTGGAATAACCTGATTGGTCTGTTGGTACGAGCAACGACATTCTGACGCAAGGTCGTCCACACCTGCCCTTATAAATATTGACTTACAACCGACTTAATTTTTGAATGTTTTTAAAATGATCCAATTCGAAATGATCGTTTCCCTTAAAGCAGGTGCCAAAAAACTCTTTTTGCCTGTGTACCGTCGCGAATCATCACACACATGCTCGGATGTTACGTGCATCGAAAAAAAGGGTTTTTTTATTAAAAAATCGTTCGCGGACGATTTTACGATTCAAGTTTGAAAAAAAAATCATTTTTGACCCAACAATCTGTCTGGAAACAATGACCTGTTAATTTATACGTGTTGGATAAAAAAAACGAAATTTCCTTATCGATCTCAAACAATAAATCTTCGAATCGAAAATACTTCTGTTTTGATTGCAGCGCGATGATAAGTTGTTAAAATAATGCAGTTTGTATGGTAATGGTGTAACTAAAGCAATTTTATATGAACAATCAGTGGCGTCAACAGACGATTCTCTCATTCAAATAATATGACCAGAATCACTTGCACGCTAATGCAAATTAATTTCCTTGGAAAAGTAGGTAGAGAAGTAATTAGCGCAATAATCACAAAATCCGTACTGACTTCCACGAAGTACCCTGTCAATAACCCGCTAAATTTATTATTATAAATGAGACCAATACATCAAGTCGTCAAATAAAGGGAAACTATTTAATTAGCCTAGGCATTCTATATAATAATTTCGTTTGGGTGGTATGTGCCCTAGCGTAGCTTTTCTAGGTCAAATGACCAGCTCACCCATATTTCACGCGGTATTTAAGACCAAAGAGGGCCAAAGGCGAAGAATAATCACAGTTTTAAAAACGAAAAGGATAAGGACCGCGTCCGTCTCGTGATTAATCAAAAGGTATCTTTAAGCTATAAAGCTCCGAAGTAGAGCTTTCGAGACGGAGAGCGTTAAATAGTTATTTTTTAGGGCATAAAGGGGGTTATAAATTAAACGCTAATTATTGTTCTTTTGCCCTTGGGTGACACACGCGCGATAACAGAACTGAAACGATGGTTTAATCATAGGGCCGACTCGAAATAAAAATATTTTTGAAAAAGACACAAGACTTTTTGGTCTACAAATTCATGATGAATCTAGGTTTTATAGCAAAACTGGTTTTTGAAAATGTTACAGTTCCAAAATACAAAAACTAACCATTTGATATGTCTTAAAAATCAATAATTAAAATTTCTTTTTATATCATATGTTACATAAGTGGGTGTTCTTTAAAAATCCGAATTTAAGCTTCAGTGTTTGAAAAATTTTTAATGAATATAATGCAGAAGTATGTCTCCAGAAAATGTATACTAATTTGTTTTAGAAAAAATAGTAAACAATATTTTTGGCTCATGGAACAAAATTCCCTGGAAGTACCGAGTAGTCTGTCCTCAACATCAGAATGTAATCCCCGTAAAATGTCGGAAATTCAAGATCTCCCTAAGAGACGAATATCGTTTATTAAAAAGTCTGTCAGGATTGACAAAAAAATGGAAAATTAAGTCTGGAACACCCACGCATTCCAAAAATGCCTAGTTTTATGTGCAATTTCATAATTAATTCATTTTAAGCTGTTAATAGTGAAATAGCTATAATGGTAAATAGACCATCTCCAGATATTGTACCATATTTTCGAAAAACTATCCCAACTCTTCTTACGGTGAGCAGATCGAAATAATCGTTAACGCAATAACAATTCGTAAAATTACTAATCATTTTGTGAAACAACATGAAAGATTATTATTAGTGAACAAAGAAAAAAAACTCTTATTGACAATGAAATTGCTCCTATATTGTATTGCAATGTAAATATTTATAGTCTCTATGTTTAAAAAGTTGTCGTCAATATGTAAATCTACATAAGGTGTCCCAAAAGTAAACATAATCCTTTTTGGGGACATATTCCAGTCATAAAAATAAGAAAAAAAGTTTATATCAACATGGACCCGGAAATGCTTCCTAAGGGAGCTACGGTCCTTCGAAGGTGATTCCCAAAAAATAGTTAATATGTCAGGAACCGTTCAAAACACAGCGATACAACTTTGCGTACGATTTATTATTAATAAGGGTTACTATTCTACAGTATTGGTCAAAACTAATTTCAACCATAGATGTGTGGTACCAAAGGTGGGGCTATGTTTAGTTTACGTACTTTTGTCCCCTCCGGCTTTGCACGCCTATGGTTAAAATTAGTTTTAATTAATTTAATTTTTTTAATGTGTATATTATTGTGACTTTACATCACTTGTTTGTTTAAAAAATCGGTTTAATCTTGAAATGCTTAATCTAATATACATTTAATTAAAACAAAAGTTAATAAATACTATTGATTTTTTTTTTGAAAAACATAGAAATCAAAAATTGAAACATTTATTTTATACACTGAAGTTTTTGCTCTACCGCATCGACCTAAAATGTTTAAATGTTCATTTTGATATGGAAACTCTAAAGCATTTCAAATTCTAATATTTTTAAATGTCACCGTCTCAAAAATATAGTTTTTTGAGTTGAGACTGTCCTTTTTTTAACCAACGATGATTTGTTGAAGTTGTAATAAACGATAAAAATGACAACACTAGCGGTAACATGCTTTGATACCTTCAAGTTTCTATTGAATAATATTCACTCGACTGACTATCATTTAAGTAGTTTTCTGTAAACTACTATTATTTTTCATTCAGTTAAATTAATTTTGCAAAAGTATCTGTAGATATTGCAAAATTTTAACTTATAATCAAAAAGTTTTTTAGAATTTGTCATGTCAGGTGACCACAATATAAATGATTAATTAGTGTTAATTAGTATTGTGCAATTCAGTAAACGTATCACTATTTCTTTAGATCAGAACAAAAGAAATACTCTAAAGACTATGTGTACAAGAAGTACAAGGTCATTTATTACACAGGTACAAAAAAACGAGTCCTATTTAAGATGACACGCCCTGTATAAGTTGGAAAACAATTTCTAATAACTGCCAAGCCAAACGAGTCCATAGAAAACATTTATTATTAATGAATTTTATATAACATTTTGGGTTGCCTAACTTGAAGGATTAATGATGATCTAAACAAGAACAAACATTACAGTGCAACTTTATCTATTGATTGAATATTCTTATAAGGTGCCAATTCGATTAGGAAGCGAACAAATTAAGTCAACTTTAAATTTTAACTCAATTTAATTATTTAAATTGTAAAAAGAAAAAATAATTAGGTTTCTAGCCGATCAAAAAAGAAGTCAAAGTGAAACGCCGGTCACAAGGAAAAAAAAATGAAAACTGGAACAGTCAAAAGTTTTATAATTGACTTGGCGCGGGTCCGATCTGTCAATTAGTTGTCCAGAAATGACTATAGCGGTACTTTTTATTTTTCCTCCAATCGGCCCTAACGAGTACCGAAGATCGACGTCAATACACACAAGATAATAATATGAAGTTTAAAAAGTTGATTCAAAGACAAGTGAAACCGTGAATTTTTTTCATTACATTGAAGTCAATTAGCAGATTTCTTTAATTACGCCCCATTGCGAATTGTATTTGACTGTTTTACGGACTTAATTAACAGACTTGAAAAAGCAAAGTTTAACAAAAATAAGGCCGAAACATGTGTGATACACCTATCGATAACTGATAAATCAGTTTTATTAATTCGTTATATAAAAATTAATTCGTCGATTTTTAATAGTCCCTTTTTTTTATCTCATTCCTTTTTATGATTAAGCAACTCTCATCGCATTGAGGTCTTCAACATTTCTGTTTTTATTACATAACAAAAGATAAATCACCCGTTTCGATTGCGGTTTCGTGCGTGATCAGAAGAAAAATTATGTTATGACATTAAAGTATTTAAATATCAATTTTTTTCTTCTGTTGATAACATAATTTATTGAGAAGCAAAAGTAAAAGCCGTTTACTTAGTTTCGTTTGCCTTAAGTATCTCATGCTGTTATGTTTTCTCAATCGGTTTCCAATCTCATTATTTAAGTACTTAAGTGTTTCATTTAGGGATTAATTTTCAATAAAATTTATTAAATCATTCGTAATGACATTCCTAATTAAACTAATGTAACGTCTAAGACATAATATGGTAATCTGAAATTTTTGAAATATATTAATATAGATTTATTTTAAATAAATAATAACAACAACAACAACAATAACAAAAGATTCACTATTAATTTGTAGATTAAATAATTTCATGCTTGATTAGTCATGACTACTGATAAGGTAATTACATGCTCAACATTGCATAATATTGCATTTTAACCTCAGAGTTTACAGTAAACACTAGAAAAATAGATGCAAGGAGGTGTATTGTGGAATCATCGCTGGTACAAGTAGGATGCGAGATTGTTTTGTCAAATTTCGGCTTGAATGACAAATCATGAAATAGAAAATCTTAATTTAAACAAAAATTTGCCAATGTGTGTCTCGATAATAATTTGAAAAAAATACTTATTGAACAACTAAACAACTGGGTGAGAAGAACCCGAAGGATTCGCGTTGATGTTGAGAATTCAACAATTGTCAGATGTTTGCATGTATTTGACAAAATTCAAAAAGCTGGTATGTAAATGAAAGCTTATAGAACGCAACTTCGAGAATTGTTTGAATACTTGTCTGTCACTTCTTACACCCCTTAAAAGAAAGTCTGTTGTGTAAAAAAATCAAGTCCTGTCACTAAAACGAATATCCGTGGCAAAAAGATTTTATTGCCCATCTGATAAGAGAAAAAAGACACTGTATTATGAATTACTGAAACTTAACAATTAATCGCTCCGATCAAGCGAGAAAACCGAGGAGAAAAGTACCAGTAGGAACAGTTCTCCATTTGGGCTAGAATGTTCTTCCGTATGCAGTATATTCATCTGGTATTGCTCCTTCAGATTATCATCTGTTTAGGACAGGTACAACACCCGCTTCCTAGCCAACTGTTTACAAATACAGGGGAAATAAAAATTGCATGGAACCTTTTATTGAACAAAAAATATGAACGCTAGCTGATTTAGGGATTAAACTAATAACAAATCAGGGAATAGACTTTGACGAAAAAATTTCTAATTGATTTAATAAGTGAACAAATATACTCCAGATTTAAGCCGGGTTGACATTGGTAGTGGCTTACGAGCGTAAGGCACCTTTAATCAATTCGTTTGCTACGTTTGGATTTAATCGTGGCGTGGATAAATTAATTTTGCGTTTACATTGGACAAGAAGCTTTTTGTGTTTAGTAGTAAAAATGTCGTCCTTAGAGCCTTAGTAGAGTGAAATTTTAAACAAGTTTGATATGAATCGTGGCGTGGCGTGGGCTGTTCGTGAACTAAGCGTATTTCACGAAATTCTGTTTACACTAGTCGTGGAACAAGAGTGAACCAGGACAGCGTGAACCACGCTCGTGAGCCACTACTAATGTCAACCCGGCTTTAAGATTTAGTTAATTACTCTGAAAGGGAACACTCATTGGAATAATACTCTACGTGTCATTACTCTTTTTATACAAACGCTTATTGCCCACTGGACATACTGCAATTGTCGCTGACAAGTTAAGGCAAAAAAAAATTTTCACTGCAAAAAGTTGGAAACTTATTCACACAGACACACACGTAACAGAAAATCGTGCAAGCCCTAGGTGAGAAAATTGATGAAATGGAACATCGATCTCAAACCATTAAGTGCCTGCATTTGAAAGGGTTATAGAAGTGGATGTTAGAGTTGAAAGCAATTAAAAGTTTTTCAATGATTTGTCACTGTAGATTAAAGCTGGATACATACTCATGTCTCAGATATTAAACAATGGAAGCATTATGAATGTCCAAAATCAAAGAAATTTTGGATTCAAAAATCTGCTTTAAAAGTACTTATCACAAGTTTTTGTGATAGTCTTAGTATCACAACCAAATCAAATCAATCATATGAAAGTATTATTCTGAATTAGGAATAAACGAAAAAAGAAAATGTTCGAAATTAAAAAATTCAAACATTTTCTTCTAATGTGAAAAGGTGGTTAGCAGATTAACAGGCTTTTTTGACAGGTTTCGTAGCAGTACAAGTTTGCCATAAAATGTACGTAATTAAAGGAAGAGGAAACGTCACCTCACCTCTTTAGAAAGAGTTAACTAATCGATAAGAAGGCGAGTTACATGTTATACAAAATCATTCATTTCCATTTTTTATAAAAGGTTAATGAAGAAGATATATAGGGTATTTTTATATTATTACTTCAAAATTCCCTCAAAAAAAAAAGTTCACGATCGACAATTATTTCAGAATAATTAATACCTACATATTCAATCACTTCTAAGGAAGAGAAGAGCTTCCGGAGCTTGGTTTTTATCATGATATTTTATTTGCTAACGAAGTTCTAGAAGGCCAAGATGAAAACAACGAAAAAAAAAGAGCAGAACTGAACTGATGTGGCTTTACCGAAGAAGAGCATGCAATATACATATATTATCTATAGGAATATGTTTCTTTTTTCATTTTTCTCGCATAAATTTAACTGGAGATGTCTGGTTTTGCAAGAACGCTTCTTAAATAATAATTACTTAAAAATTACTAATTCTACAAAGTGATTCATTAACAATGGGACAATGAACAAAAGACTATACACGTCAAATGCTGATCATTGGCTCGAACATATCTTATTTGAATGTTGACAGTCGGGAAAATATAGGATGTTTAGTATTTTTTTTTTCCATTTTCTTTAATAAGTTTTGTAAAAATTTATATGTATTATCCAGTAAAAATTGATGACACGAATTTTTGTATATTTAATTACAAAATTTCAATACATTTTAAGTTCACCTAATTTGACCCTTACTCATAGAAGTCATTGTTACCTAAGGCATTTAAGATTCGTTTAAAGATCTTTAATTTTTTTGGTCTGCTAATAAATTCTTTTTTTTTAACTTAAAACTTCTATTTGCCTATATTTTTGAAATCAGATTGGTATACCTATTTTATATGTATGTTACGCTACACAAATTAACCGCTTACGAGATATTTACATTTGATATCTTGAATTCATTTAATAAATTTCTCATAAATAATGTCTGATGGTACAAGTTTATGTAATTTATATGCTTAATTTAATTCTAAAAATTTATTTCTGAATTTGCTCCATTTTTCTAAGTTCATTTATTGAAAAACATATTGAAGATTACTTTGTTGATAGATTCGATTATGAAAAATTTATAAAAGAAATTAAAAATTTAAAATCACACCAACGGAAACTCCTACCGCAACTTGTGACGTTCTTGTTATTATTTTTTATTTAACACACATAGACGGACATCAATTTAAAATGAAAAAAAAATGACTCTTGGACAAAAAAGTTCCAGGTCCTTAAAGATATTCAAAGTACCGTAAATGATGGTCTTTACGATTCAGAGCTAAACTTGCAATTTATTTAAATTTCTGATATAAAAAGAACCTCACTCATTGATTTTCATTCGGTTACATTGATTTATGCAAAATTTATAAAAGAAAAATGGAATAAAAAAGTTTAATTTAACATAATGAATGTCTTAAACTATCAACATTTCAATATTGCTAAGGAATTTAAGCAATCCCGAATTTACAAAAGTTGAAAAATCATGATACACTATAATCCTGTGGATATTTTGTTTCAATCAATTCTGGAATATACAGGGTGTCCGGCAAGTCATTACATTAATTTTAGGGGGTGATAGAATATTTCTGTAAATAATACAGTATGATAAAGTTTTTAGAGAAATTGCACTAATATTGTAGTATTTCTTAAAACAAAATGGACGACCCAATACAGAGTAGCAAAATTGAATACAAAGCAGATAATCTCTAACATTTAACTGGACTTATTTATGATTATTATTAATATGCTATCGTCTTGTATACTCTATTGTTATTTTATACAATTATTTTGAATTAATTTCATTTATTTTTATTTTACGAATGACTATTAACAACTAACTTTATATTGGGTTGTTCATTTTGTTTTAAGAAATACTGCAATATTAGTGCAATTTCTCTAAAAACTTTATCATACTGTATTATTTACAGAAATGATACAAGATCTGCGGTAAAAGTATTCGAAAACAAAGAAAATTGCAAAAAACTTTAAGTGCGTTACCATTAGCCCAATAGGAAAATTAAATCTTAAAATGCTAATAATTGAAAAACTACTACACTTGGTACAGTCGGGTACGCTTATAACGAGCATGAAGAGATCACAAAAATTTACTCGCTATAAACGATCGTGTATATAGCTATGTTTAGTTAAATCGATGCAAAATCATCTGTTCTCTTACCCCCTCAAATTATTGTAACCACTTACAAGATACCCTGTATAGTCAGATAGCAAAATAATTGACGCTTATCTCGTAGTAAGCATTCAAAGTTTCATTATGTTCTTTAAATCAGACCCATATAATTAATTATTAAATATAATTATAATAATAAGTTTGTTGATGCTATTTTACAGATCGAAAGAGAAGTTTCGTTCAAAGAGAACGGATTATTTCCAAGTTTTTAAAACAATAAAAAAAATAAGTAGACTTTTCTCTGGTCTAAAAGCACTTATACATACGTACATATACGTATATTCCGGGGGTGCGTCCTTGAAAAGCACCTGTACAGACACAAACACTTGCTCATTCATGCACCTGTACCCCAAAAACCGGACATAATCTTCTATCAAAGGTGCAACTGGCCCTTGAGCCCTAGAATCTTGAATTATTGTAGCCGGACTAATTAAGACGCGTGGCCTGGCCAAGACCGGCTCCAAAAAAAGCGTCAACAAAAATTAAAATTAAAAGAATTACTGTTGTTGCAATATTGGGCCACCAAAGTGGTAGATTTAACAGCAAAACTCCATTATCATACCTTTTAGGGTTCATTGGATGATGTTTAAATTAACCGATTGCGGAAACATTTGTGATTTATGATTTGAGATAACCTTTGCGAATCACACAATATTCTTATCAAAAAAAGGTCGGTTTTTAGTTTACCTGGTTTCTTCGACAGGTGCCATGATAGTTGCATAACTATCGAAAGCATCGCCCTAAGTTAGTACGAAAAATTACCATAAGAAATATTAGGGGAGCCAAAAATTTTGTGACATGGCCAGTCGCGAAACGATTATTTATTAAGCCTTAAAGTGTTGATAAGTGGCCTGTTTCGTGCTATATCTGCAAAAATATCGCATTAAGCAATCGGACTACCATTTAGATAGTGCCGGATAAGACTTCGGCGGCTTCTTCATAAATCAAACACCTCACTTAAGGTGAGAAAATATGCACTAAAATATAGCTATTTGGTTCGAACTTTTTTCTTTTTGTTAAATCTATATAAGAAAAAAAATAAATTTATTAAAGTCATCACCTTTTTTAAGTACCTCTTAAATATTATATTTAATTTTTTCCTTAAGCAATACCATAATTTTTTTGGAAAAGTCACATTCAATGGGTGGAATAGCTAATAATACCTAATAATAATACGAAAATATTCATGATGTCAATGAAAATCACTGATTTGTAAAAGAAATGAAATTTCAATTAACATTTTTTAAGATTCTGCCAATAGGTTATTTCAAAAAAACCAATTTTCTGTTCCGAGAAATTACCTGTGCTTCTTTATTCAATTTTTTAATCCTTCTTAATAATCTCGTGTACTGTAAAACGGGATGAGATCAAAAAATCATTGCCACACGGGACAAAATAGCCCTACACCCTCTTAAGAATCGAAATTTTAATATTAGAGTTATAATAAATAATATTTTTCCTCGATTATTATGAGGGTGTAAGGTTTTTGTCCCGTGTGGTAACGATTTTCATCTCACCTCTCTGGTTTCATCTCAGCCGGTTTTACAGTACTCCTTTTGTCTATTTTTGGGCGATATTTTATATGTAGTATGTGTGAAGTATGTGTTATATATCACGCTATCAATCGGAGAGTATTAACATTCTAGTTGTATAATTTCGGAAAGGAATGCTTAAAAAATTTTAATAAAAGTATTCATAAATATAATATTAAGGTACATAAATTGAACACAAATGATAACTGTAAAATGAATGTTGCAAGATTTCCTACTTAGATATCATGTAGAAGAATACCCCTCTTTATGAGCTTTTCGGGATATTTATATCGAATTCGAACCAGCAAGAGGAAAAAAATGCTTGTTTATTCAGCAGTGTTGATATTGACATCAAGTGCTTGAAAACTTAACAGTAACTTACTTAGATAATCAAGAAATACGCTCACGATTAAATTTCCTGCCAAATCCGTTCTTGAACGGGTTGTGGGTGTTTTTAATTTTATTACCCAGCCTAAGTCTTCTGCGTCTGGCCAATATGATTAAAAAAATTAAAGCTATAGTTGAGAAGCAATATGGCGAGTTTACCCGCATAAACTATTTTTTTTTTGAATACTTCTTATACACTAAATTTGTTATTTGTAATCAATACCTGTTTGAATGTATTGGTAATTGTATAGATTTATTGACTAGTATGAGTCTATAATTTAGAATTCTATTTCAGTAACGTTAGATAAGCATGGCTCATTAGGCATATTAGCTATATAGATGATGTTTAATAATTTTGCAAAAATTAATTTTTCATAGTTCATAATTATTTCTTTTAGAAAAATTTGTATTCATTACAATCGAAATGTTGTATTCCCAAAGGGTCTAAGTGCCATTTTTAAACAAAATTTGTTTTTTCTCTTAAATAGGGTGCATGCGCTATGCTTCATGTTTTAAATGAGGTTCTAGTAGAAATATTATTTTTTTTGAGTACCTAATAGATGACGCTGTCTGAAAATTTTACTTTTACTTTATTTACATTTTCGTCAAAGTCGATTTTGCCAGTTTTTGAAAAAAAATTATACTTAGACCGTTTGGGAATACCACCTTTTATTTATGGAAGCAATTACAAAATAATAGTTATTTGAGTTTTTCCACTCAACATGTAAGAACTTTCCAACAAAACCTAAAAATACAGGATATAAAATTAAAAAAAAAAGAAACAAATCAATTTTCAACTTCCTAAAAATTATATTTTGACAAAAAAAAAAGATAATTTCTATTACTCCAGTGTAATAATGAACTTTGAATGACTTATTTGAAGAGCCGTTCATCTCCGTTGATCTATTCGCATTATTTTACTCTAAGACAATATTTTTACGTATCCCCATAGATATATATGGACGTGAATTAATTCGCGTTTATTGTATCGCTGAAGTGTTACGTGGGTGGTCACGGCAAATTAATCGTGTGAAACCGCCATTACACGTATAGGAACGAGTAAGTGCGTCCGTGTTTTATCGGCAAAAAATATCTTTTACACGACCACCGGTAATGGCTTGTAAAGATATAGCAAACGACATAAGCCATCTCTCTTCTTGAGATTAAGGTATAGAATTTTATTGTATTTTTATTTTGCGTGTACCTATTGTTACGAAAATTTTTATTGTATGAAATTTCAACGTTGATTAATTTTTATGCATACACAGTATTAAAAAAAATATTTGGCGTTTTGTTTCCTTTTTAAATAAAACTGGAAAAAAATATACGCCTGCTCTTAAAATAGTTTAAACATATGTATGTATATATTATGAAAAAGTTGAGAATAGTATTTAAAATTTGAAATTTTATAACGGTAAAAGTGTGTACAGAAGCTGGTATTCAGGATATTTAATGAAGATCAATATAACAATTGGGGACTGTGCAGCAATAAGGAGGTAACTCCCTACTGGAACTACCTTTTTATTACACCCTATTGAAAAAAAGTAAGCAAATAAAAGTGAACAAAACTTGCTCGAATATTCTTTAATTTTGAAAAAAATAAAAAATTAACGTGACAATAGCTAAGTTCGCAGATGAAATCCAGAACCAGTACGCGCCATGCTGATTGGTCATAAACAATTCGCAAACTGTTTTGGACTGGTTTTGACCAATCAGCATGGCGCTTACAGGTTCAAGATTTCTCCGTCAACTTAACTAATATAATGAACAATCGAACACTGAGCATGCGCGTTCACAAATGTTCGTTTTTGAGAAAGCGATATTGTCAATTTGAAATATACCAGTATTATTTTTTCTAATTCATCTTAAAAATTATAGATAATCGATTTTTTCCACCCGACATCCTTTCCATGAGCTTCCATAAAATCTATTTCTTATGAAATCATCATTACACAAATGTTTGTGGCCATGCATTTATAAAGGGTTTCCATTCTAAAATTATTAGATAAAAAAATACCTTGTAAAATATGTATTTGATATTTATTAAAAAATATCCTATTGTATACCGGCTTTCCATTTTACATATAAATCCATTCAAATATTAAACTATCTCTTATATCTTTTGTTCCATCAAAAAAGCCCCCAAAAGAAAATATATGCGCTTGCTGAGGCATTACTCGATTTTCCATGAGTGTGTTCTGCCTCGGCTTGCATGAGTTATATAGACTGATTTTTAACATGCGCCCTGTCTAAGGCGAGCTACTTCGAATACATCATCTGAACATAAAGGCTGTCTAATTTAATCTTCCGATTTAATTTAAAAATAAAACATGCAAAACACCTTAAATGTTATGATTTTATTTTGAAGTGCAAATGTTGCTGTTTATAATGAACAATTATATCCGATAAGTGAACCTTTCTGTTTCGTTATATTCTTTTCCTAAAATTTTCGAAGACATTCTATCCAATTTCTCTAATTGCTTGAATAATGTTAACTCGAAACTGTTCAGTTGTTTGAGGATTAATAATGTATTTCTTTCCTTCAAAAAACCTAAAAAACAAATGCAAAAATGAATACGGCATTTTTTCNTTTAAATTTATAATTTTAGCCTCTTTAATTATTTTGTCTACTATCATTTGGACTTTTAGCAGCCCCATCCTTTTTTTCTAATTATTTGATTAATTTTTTTAAACACTTATAGAATCTTTCCTATGTCCGAATTTTCCATTGTGAAATTTCTTATTCATTTGGAATTGGTGCAATCTCTGCACTGGTTCCTTAATATATGAATCCCATTCCTTTTTGATATATTGACCTCTGTTTCGTTCTGTTCGCATCTGTCCCACATTTTTTTCACTATCCGAAAGTTTTTTCGCTGAAATATTGCTTCGTTCATCCTTGAGACCGCCAGAACTAATCTTGTGGGGGGTGCGGCCCACTGGTATCAGACTAAACAAGACGAAATCACGACATTCGCCGAATCTGTTCAAGCTTTTAGAAGGACATTTGTGAGGGAAGGTTATACAAGAAGATAAGTTAATGGAGAAACTCGCAGGCCAAAGACAGGAAGTGAAGACCAGAGACGAGATTCATCACGATACAAAGCAGCACGCCAAGGAGAAACAACAGAAGTATAAGACCCACTATGACAAACGACGTTACGAAGGAGTGAATTACGAAATAGGTGACATAGTGGTGATCCGAAGACACCCTATAACATGTTATGTACCTAATTTTAGACATCTAAATAATTCACTGTATAATATAATTTTACAACTTAGTTCGGTACCTAAAATATTATAATACATCGAGAATCTTTTACCTTGAAAAAGGTCTATCGGCGCCAACGTGGGCATTACCAACTGACACGTACTCTAAGTTAGTTCATTTTAATTTTATTATTTTATTATCTCTTAAAAGACACGTAACAGTGTTCCATATTTTGTAATTTCTGTATTTTCCGATATTGTCTTTTATTATTACCACCACTCAGGAACCTCCCTAAGGGAGGGTATCTGAATGGTAACTTCTTAGGTAAAAAAAAGAGAATAAAGTTAGTTCGAATCGAGCCTTTTTAGAACGTACACGCAGTATTTTCATTTCCTCCTACAAACCAGAATATAGTTAATAGAGTATCACTGATATTTCGAAATTATAAAAAGTGTGATAAAAAAAACTTGTGATATTTACAGACTGGACCACTTACATAATGAGGAAGGAAGTCCCTCCAAAAGTATCCTGGCCCATATTTCTCAAAATTTGAGACTCAAATGAAGTTATACCGTAACCATGGAGAAGACCAGAACACAGATCTCAGTGAAGAAAACGACTTTGAATGCCAGGAGTACCCGGATATAGAAGTGGTTGAAGAAGAGGAAAATCATTCAGGAGAGAAAGACTGGATCTCTGAAGAAGAGGGAGAGAGCAGCGAAGTAGAGGCCCCATCTAGAGAAACATGTCGCCAGAGAGTTCCCCGACGCAACCAGAAGCCGAGCTATCTCGAAGATTATGTTTGTGGGACAAACATACTGCAGGATGGCCGAATGCTGTAAATAATTATTTCCTTTTTCTTTGATGTAAAACCGCCCAGTCCTACTAAACCAATTTTTCAGAATGACAGTTCTTCTTTTACAAATAGCGAGCATAGTCAGTTTTTTTTAGTGTAGGGAAAAAGGGCGGCAAGAAGAAAAAAATAGCAGAGACTTAAGAAGGCTGTGACGAGTGTTAGAGACGTTGTATTTTGAGATATTTTTTTTGAACCAGAGTTTTGTGATAATTTCTTTTTTTTATAAACTGTTACTTTGTTCTTAGAAATTCGGAACTTTTTTTTGCTTAAACGGATTGGAGACCACGAAATACCAAAATCGTTACCAGATATAAACATGTTTATTCTTAACGATTATTTACCACCCCTGCTTTAACCTCTTTCTTTTGTTCCCAAAATTCCTTGTCATAATACTTCAATGGAGTCATTCAAAGTTCATTTAGTTATTTTGTGTCTATAATGAAAACGAAAAACAAGTTATTGGTTTGTACCCAAACTTCGTCTTTTTTTTATTTGACGTCGTCAGATTCTAGTCATAAACACAGATTGAATCTGTGGTCATAAACCACTTAAAATGGAAATGTCTAAATTCTGAATTAACATCAAAATATATATTTTTATAATATTTTTCGGAATTAATATTTTTTTCATCATTCCATGTATTAGATACAAATATAGAGTTTAGTTTTCAAGTTTATCGGACATTTTACTATAGATACAATACATTTGGCCCATCTCTATTGTCTGTATCCTGTCAACCTTTTGTGTCATTTCTGTCATTTACGTCAACGATCCCTACCGTTAAAACATTTTCAAACTAGTACTTACTTAACCGTTATTTGTTGTAGCGTTTTAAATCTGTTTTAAGTGTTTTTATTCTTATAAATTTTTAAATCGTTACAAAAGATTTCATCAGAAATGAGTAGTTTACAAGATATTTTGAAAGATCACTTAGATCTAAATGAAGTCGAGAGGCAGTGTAAACCAATTTTCGACGGGATTGAATCTTCTATGAATGCATTATATGAGGTAAAAATTAATAGCCTTATACAGGGTTGCAAAAGCGAAGAAAGGTCTTTGTGGTATTTGTTAAATTTTTAAAAGAAGTCGATCGGATACGTATATTTTTTTATTTCAGGGAGATAACTTTTAGACAGGTATTTAATTTTTTCACATCAACTCCCTAACAGGAATGACTTACAACTCCAAAATCTTAAATGGAATGAGTAATAGATCCACATATTAAAGATTTTTAAATCCTTTATATAACGGGATCTTTGGTTTCGAATTTGATTCATTATTTTCAAAGAAAAATGCTTTTAAAATATTTAAAAAATACTTGTAAAGTACATACGGTACAATAACGACAATTTCAGCATGCTTTTTACAGGCAGTAAAAAACAAATTATAAAAAACAGGACGAGCAGGACAACACCGTAGCTATTCTAATCAGTATTCATTCTTGGTAATTTTTGATGCAAAATCTTTTCGTGAAGGACACCTATTTTTCAATATTTTTGTCCTTATATCTGGAAAGAATAGGGCGCAAAGACTTATTTTTCAGGATTTGAAATTCAAAATAATAAAACATCCTCTTATTATTATTATACATCTGTTTCAATAATTATCATTTATTTCATCAATATTTCCAGATGTGTATTTTTGAATTTGAAACCCTGAAAAATAAAAATCTTAAAACGCTACTGTTTCTTCTTCTTTTTTATACTTTAAATTCCTTATCACTAAATTTATCCGCTCTTTACTTATATTGTATTTACTTTACACACTAAAGTTTTCTAAAGTTGAGGACATTAGAAAACATCAAATTTAAATGGCATTTTTAAATAATGCAATTTATATCACACCTCTCATTCCATTTAAGATTTTGGACTGTAATCAACCGCAGAGGAAAGCTTGATATCACAGAATCAAACACTCCTCTGAAAATTATCTCTCTTAACTTTTTTTGCCTCAGGGTTGAACAAATGAAACCACATAATAAATATTTTTTCCTGATTACCCTGATTTGCAGAACAGAACATTGATTATAAAGTAAACCTAAAAAATAATTTTTGGACCACAAAGGATAAAATGTACATGTCGAAGCAATTTTTTTTAATTTAACAAATACCATAAAATCCCTTGTTTCATTTTTCTGCCACCCTGTATATCC
This sequence comes from Hypothenemus hampei, assembly GCA_013372445.1. Taxonomy (NCBI): domain Eukaryota; kingdom Metazoa; phylum Arthropoda; class Insecta; order Coleoptera; family Curculionidae; genus Hypothenemus; species Hypothenemus hampei. Next base: position 49,142 of record JABRWK010000313.1, on the reverse strand, counting down.
TGTATATGTAACGAATTTGTAAGAATTTAACAATTCGTTAAAGCTGTCAAACTAAAGGTTTCATGAAACTAATTAGTTAACAAATCATTAAGGTGTAGATATATTTAATCATTTTAATGTCTAACGAACAGTTAAATTTGATTTAAGGAGATCTACTCAAGTATAATTTAAAGAACTAAAATGGATCTGATAAATATTCTTCAATTTGAATAAACTTCTATTAGATTTTCAAAAAAAATTTAAATTGTACTGCGTTTAATGAGTTATTTCACATTTGTCTCTTTAGAATTTGACGTTTCCATCTATAACCATACCAATTTAGTCTTCTGCAAAATTGATAAACAAGATTTGGGAGTATCATTTTATAGTTAGAGATTTATTAAAATTAACGAATTGTTAATTTACACAGAAGAAAATGATAAAACTTCTTACTTTTAATGCATTCTTTTAGGAAGCCCGTCGCGTGCAGAAAGTGTTTTTGGCTATTAAGAAGACTGGAAGAACTCATATGATTGACAAGGATTTTGATAAATGTAAGTTATGAAGAATAAACAAAAAAATACAGTTGACAAATTCTTAAAAGTATCTACAGCAGAAAATTTTCGAAATTAAAATATTTGAGGCTTGTTACAATAAATATACAATAAATCTGGGGCAGTTTTGTATAAAATTTGACCACTCTTTTTATTTGGCCCATAACAGAGTTTTAAATCAACCATTATATAATTTCTACTTAGGATACAATACATTTAGTGTGCAATGTTTTAGTGGGCTTCTGCCGATTCACTGAAAAAATCAAAGAGAAACATGTGAAATTGGTAACTTCCAATGAATGGGACACTAATGGTTCTAAAAATGGATTACTAACTGAAAAACGATCAATAAAAATTGAAAAAGAAGACATGCCAGCACCTGCATGGATCCCACCAATTAAAAAACCTATAAAAATTAAAGTTGAAAGGGCGTCAACGAAGAGAACTCGAAGTACAGGTAATGTTAATTGTAAATCTACTTCATGTAATCTTACTACCATAGCGGGATAAATAACTTGTTTTTAAAAGATAACCACAAATTGAGTAAATGTGTAGTAGTAGAATGTTAATGATTATTTTATACCGAAAAGTTTATATCTTCGTATTAAGATGTCTTCATTTTCAACACGGGTACATAGTGGATTGATTTTTATATTTTCTTCATTGTGACCTCTCAACATGACGACGTGAAATAAAAATTTCAAGAAAATTTCAATAGAAATAGAAAATAGAAAGAAATCAATAGAAAATTTATTATACGATGGTACTCTTAAAGTATCGGAACAACTTTAACGGCATACAAACATCATGGTCATATCCTGGTCATTTTTTTGGAAAAACAAGATTTTTAACAGAAAGGTGTCTTCATTTTCGAAATTTTAAGATTTAGGTATAATCGTGTTAATTATTTAGAAGTAAATTTTAGGTATTACGAATTTTCAATAAAATATAGTGTTCCATCTCGAGTTCTCAGTCCATCTAGTTCATTATAAGAGAAATAAATACAATAAACTCTCGACTATCCAACCTATAATATGGCGGTTAATTCGAATAAAGGAAAAGCTGGATAAGTCAACTTTGAATTATGTAGATATGTATAATTAAATCTGAAATGCAATAGAATCATTGAACATATGTACATACACACATAGAATCCCTGTCAACGATAATTCATATTGTTTTCCTTTCTTAAAAAAAGAAAAAAATAGTCATGAAAGTCGACTAAGACAGTTCAATTCTCCACCCATTTAATAAAATAGATTTTTTATGAAAATATGAATTATCGTTAACGGAGACTATAGTTGTTCCAACTTGTCAAATTCAACACGTTCAATGTTCAAGTCAGAAAATACGGAGTTCGTATAGGTACTAGTCAGATGGTTGTGATTTTACTATTTGTATATAACACTATTTTGTATCAGCCCTGTATGATACACCGTCGATATCTCTGTTGAAATTGGGTATATTGAGTTTCATTAAATTGTCGTGAAAATTTCAATTTTTTTATGGATTTAAAATACGAAACTACATGGTTTTAATAAATATAGGAATTTCCAGAAAAATTGCTAATTATGAACCTGAAGAAATTAATTAAAAAAGAAATACGGGTATATTTAATAAACCAAAAAACCTTCCATACCTACAAGAAAAAAAATTAATAAAAAAAATAAAAAAAACGAAAATGGAAACAAAAAATTTAAAATGAAAATTTCAAACATAGGCATAGGTTGGACATCGTTCCACCCTAATATACAATGGTTTTTGAAACCATCACATTTAGGATTGTTTAAAACAATTGTTTATATATTACTTATTTATGGTAGATTAATCATAATCTTTATAATTTTCTACAAACTCTCTCGTTTTCAACCTTCTAGCTTCTTTCCAAAATGCACGTGATTCGGATGTAATTTTCCAAAAACCTTCAGTTCCTGTAATTAGCTTAAGCGATACAGAAGATTCAGACCTGGAAAATCGTGAAAAAAACCCAAATCCAATTACAAGGGTGACTCGATCAAAAGCTCAAAAGATTTTTAAACAACAAAAAGGTATTGATTACATATTCTTTTATACTAATATTACATAAATCAATGGTTTTATTTCTAAAAGATGGAAATACCGAAGATGTAACAAATTCTAGTAATGCTCGAAGTACGAGAACCAGAACGAAAAATAAGAATACTGAATCATCTGAAGTTGAATCAAGTAAAATTGATATATTTTCAATAAATATTTTATAATAATATTAATATATTCTGTAGACATAAATGAAGCTCAACTGAAAGCATCAAATGCGACTTTTGAAGTAAGAACTACACGAACTAGGACGATAAAGAAACACACAACCGCAGAAGAAAGTAAAAATGACGAAAAGACCCAACAAACAAATCCAGAAGTCCGAATTACTAGAACGGAACTTACTAAAGAAACGATCGATACGGAAAAGGATCAAGTTTCAAACATCCCTTCTTCTTGTCCAGAATCAGTTGAAGAATCTGCAAATAGTACCACTCAAACCATTTATCAGGACGCTCAAGCAAGTCAGTACTTTTTTATTCTATCATTTTCGAGAGCTTACGCTTCAATTATAATTATGCAGGGGCCTAAAAAAATTTTGAGATTTGATAAGCAAGATTTGTAGAGTTTGTTTTTTAAATACATTTATCCATATAACAAAACAATTCATAAAAATATTAGCTTATTATTGTCAACTGAGATCTAGACAGGCTACTTTACAAATTTTTACTAAGTTGTTTGTTGACAACAAATCAACGCCCTTACAAATTTTTTTTGATGCTAAGATGCAATGCAAAACCAGATTAAGCTAAATCCGAGTTAGATAATGGATATCCTCACACTACGTAATCGAAGTCACTTGAAATATTTGGTGCTTTATCATAATCCAATATCGAAGTATTAAATTGCGAATTTTGTCCTAATTTTTTCCTGTTGGTGTTCGATAAATTGTTGAAGACATTTTTCATTGCCTCATATTGCGTTATATTGTTTATATTATACATGGGCTTGATTAATAATCTCTTTCTCAAGAAAACCAGAATCATTTTCTTCTGAATACTTTGACGATTACTTGTCAACAACCAAACTTTGTTACGTGATTTGGAATAAACAACAATATTTCGTTACCTGTCAGGATGCTATTTTTTAACGAAATTTGGGGTAGGACTATTTAGAATTATTTTTAATACGATCCCGAAGTCAAATTAAGAAAAAAAATCCCTGAACTGTATTCTTGAAACTTTGCCATGAAAAAGAAGCAAAGTAGGCCTTGATTTTTAAGCCATTGCGACAAGATTTGTCCCAGAATAGATTTTTTGAGGTCCTACAATTTAAAAAAAATCATCAAAATCGGACCACCACTGAAAATTTGACAGGGGTAGTTCGGTTTTAAATGAGCCACACTATATGTCAATAGTACATCTCAAAACTAATTTAGGCTTCTACATAATTTTTTTGCATTGCATATGCTAATAACACAACACATATTAAATCGTCGTTGTAGAGATAAAAAAATGTTATATTATTTTTCACTTGAATAATAGATTTCATATATTCTAATTTCAATATGTTCAAAAATATGTAACACAACATAACGATATTTCTACCAATTTCAAGCTTTTACATAAACACTAGGTGTCTTGTAAATAATTGGCTATACTCTAGCAACATAATGCTTGGCTCTTAATACAACAATTTAACTTAGTTTAGTGCCAAATTTAATAATAACGAGGATATAGAACATCTATGAAAATGAAATTTATTAATAAGTAAATAATGAATCAACTAATTTAAAGCCTAGCATTATGTTGTAGAACCAAAAAACCATTTATTTGCAGGGAACCCTGTATAAACTAAATAGTCTTAGCGTTATCTCTGGATCAATTGGAGCACTTTTTAAAACAAATTTTCTTTTAATTAATGGCATGAAAATTTGTCACAAGTCATTTTGTTGAATATAAATTCATCAATTACCGGTTATTGCATATTATTTGTATATATAAATACATATTATATACCAGTAGGATTTTTGAATAGGTCCTCAACCAACTATTTCAACAACTATGCCTCTAAATACAACGGTGACAATCCAACCTAAAAGTCAGACGGCATTAAACGCTAACGATGTCAAAGCTGCACAACAACCACCAATTTCTCTTAACATCTTTGAAAATAGCTCTAATAATGAACTATTCACCGACGATGAGTCACTTGATGAAAAGGAAAAACTACGTCTAAAAACCCAATTACAACTACTAAAGTGGGAAAAGAAATATTTAGCCCTTACGTGAAAACGACACTTCAAAAGAAAGTGGAGGCATTCGAGAGTTTAGAAAAAACAAAAATCATTTCACAAAATTTAGGTGCTAAACCTAAACGTTTACCTGGACAGTCTTCTGCAGTGAAAGAAAAGGTTCTTTTTGTAATAGTAAACGGTAGTTATGGATTTAAAAATGTTTTTTAAGGCTACACTATTGCAATCTCTAACTCCACTCGGAAAAAGTCACCCAAAGGCTTGTAGTACTACGAAAGTATCTCGGCTTCTGAGTCAAAATTTACAAAATTTGTCAAGTAACAACCAATCATTGCTTAAGGTAGTAATATTTTTTCCACTCTTTATCTAGTCATTAAATAAAGTTGTTATTTTATACAGAGTAACTTAAAGGATCCTGTCGAAAAATATAAGAAGCAAAAAGAAAGAGAACAGGCTCTTAAGAAGAAGGAGGCATTGCTGCAAGAGCGAACAGAAAAACGAAGAAAATTGAACGAAGAAAAACAGTTAAAAGCGCAACAACAACGCCAAGCTCTAGAAGAAGCTGAAAAACAGAGGCTAGTGGAGGTAATTATAGTTAACCGTTCCTGGAGAATTGATCACCTCTTTAACGCTTTTCTTCTGAAAATACCTATATGAGATTTATTTACTTATTAAAAATTGGATTTACAACTATATTTTTAGTTCGTTATGTTGTTCTTTATTTTTTCATTTTTTTTCTGATATGGAGTTCCGCTTTTCAACTAAAATCATTTTTTCTTAACACGTTGGCTACCATAAGAGTCACCGTTGATCCACAGATGCATTAATCGTTTGTACCGCGTGAGTTTCTAGTGACTCGAATCCTTTTTTGTACCTTTTGTTTTTTTTTGTTTGATTTTTTTTTAATTAGGAGTTATAAATCTCAGAATAATACAATAAAGTTGGATTTTTTATTTAGGTATAAAATGTTTGGGTATAGAAATGCCTACTCCCACTGTCTTATGGCAGTAGCCAAAATGTTAATGTTATTTTTTTCAGATCCAAAAACAATTAGATGAAAAATATATGAGGCAATTAGAGCTAAAAAAACAGGAAAAACTAAAACAGGAACAAGAAAAAAACGACAAGAACAAAAGGACCGGCTTAGAGAGTTGCAAAGGAAGGAAGAGAATATGCCCATTTATATGACTACTAAAGCTCCTAGGCTACCAACAGACGATTACTACGATTCGGATGACCCCGATTACGATACTCACAAAATTACCTATCCCCGCTGGTGCGAACGTAAGTGTTATGTTGTTCTGTAAATGTAATACAGATTATATCTGAAATTATCTCTAAAAACGCATTAAATTGCTAATTATAAGGTTTTAAATGCAATTTTAAAAAAGCAAATTGTGTCACAAATTAGAGCTCTCTTCATCTGAAGTAATTAAATTTTATTTCTAATAAATATAGAGTGTACTCTATTGTCTTAAAACTCATCCTTAGAAAATCTTATTATGTATTTTATGACGAACAATGTGAATTTTGCAACTACACCTCTGGTATATTTACATAAATGATTGAGCAAACTAATAAACTATAAAAATTGCTATTTCTTCTAGGTGAGCAATTGCGAACAATGGAATTATTAGTATTGTCTGCTGGTCAAAGGCTTAAAAATACCGTCTTTCTTTTACATGCCCAAACACCAGATTTGCAACAGATTTTCGAGCACATTTCGCCAGAAAAATTAAAAAGGTCAGTAATGGAAACAGTTAAATTATAATGCCATTCTCATTTTTGTAAATATTCTACAGAACTTCGAGCGCCGTTTGGAAGAAACCCCCTCGATATACACACATGCCAGACTTGGATGAGACTCGTTTTAGTGATGACGATAATAAATAAGAACTTTTTGATAACGATAGTTCGATTTTGTATATACCTATATTATAATCCCTGTGCGTGTGCAGTGCTCGCCTTTGATGTTTTATGAATAATATATGTGTAGTCATATCGATTTTTTCAAGCACTAACAAGAACTACCAAATTCTATTGAAACCAACGTATGGTATAAATTGAGGCGATCACCGTAAAAGTTCAGTAGCTCCCAATTTTGTGTCTTTTATGTAAAATGCAGGAACATTTAAAAACAATAGTGTGTTACGTATCGAGGGAGTAAAATTCGTCATTCCGGTAACGAATGATTTAAGTGCAATCGAAACGAGTGTTGGATTATTTCAATTGCCGGAATAATGGATTTTTTCTGCTAAGTGACATATATTATTTTTCATAAAGCCTTCTAAAAAATATATTTCAAATATCTAGACATAAACCTAGTTTTTAGCGTTTTAACAATCAGGGAACCATAAATGAACTATTGCGTTACTATTTGTTTAAAATGCGAAAATCAAGAATTCTCTTAATGTATATGCATGTTATCTATATTTTTTATTCATAATGTGACAGATAGATTACTTTTGCATTGGTAACTTTAAACGAAAAATTGTTACTTACGCTACTCCGTGTGGAAAGTGGCGATGTGATTCATTCAATTATTTAAGTATTACTTATATACTTTTTCATACTTAAAAAAAAGCATTAAATGCGATTGGTCACAATAATTGGATATTCGGCAGTTAAATGGCAAAAGCGACTATATACGCTTTTAGTGTATTTCCTTCTTTATTTTAATCACGTATAACAAAGCTTAAACTTAACAAAATTGAGAATTTAAATTGTAAATATAATCAAATGATAATTATCAAATAAAGTGTTTATTTTCTTCAATTACAAACTTCATGACACGCACATTTTGTCATTTAACTACCAATTTCTCTGAAGCAACCTTAGCTAAATAGAACGAAATAGTTTAGGTTGGGACCACATGGGTACAAAACATAACGCGATGCAAATAATTAGATTTACCTGGTAGTAAATAAATAAATAAACCCACAAGCGTCATTTCGGTCCAAATATGTATTTACTCAAGTTTTCTCATATATTTAAAAAAATAATTGCAAATAACGCCAATATAAATGTGAATTTTGATATTGATATTAATTTTTTTTATTAGTGAAGTAGAAAAACACTATTCTTTGAGGTACATCATTTGAAGAATATAAAGATAAAAATAAAAAGCAATAAGCATGGATGCTAGCGTGCCGGTGATTATTTCAAGACTTTGATGAAAAGTTGCAAACAGAACGAGTTGCATGTAAGTAATCTAATTATTAAAAACGATCACTTTGCTTAATGAAATATGATTTAAATTTTTCTCTATATGTCCCTGTTGACTCGTTGATGGAGCTGCTGAATTCAATATTACTACTTTCATTTAATTTGTAAGCACGGTATAGTATGTGTAAAGCTTATGGTACCGAAAACTCTACCTTTGATTAAAAACATTTTTCTCACGTCATTCCTTTTCCTAGGAAAAATTCATGAAATACAAAGGGAAAAAGGCGTGCAACAGCCTGTGTGTGATTTCAATAAAAATTAATTAATTGAAATCTATCTTGTAATATCCCGAGCTCTATATAATGTACTGGTAAGTTGCCCTTTTATGAGTAACGTCAATAATCCAAAAAGAAGAAGATTGACGTATCTATATAATATAATAATAAATTGAAATAAGGTTAAGTTGTGTATTTATACTAATTAAAAAAACTATCATGTAGCAATTTGTTTATCATTCCTATATTCGCATTTTTTATTTAATATTTATAAAATGTCTGTTTATTTATTGGGGATAACGTCAGCAGGTGGTTTGCCTGTATTTTCAAGAAAAAAAGGGAACTGTGAAAGTGTAAGTTAACGATAATTTTCGACTACAATCACTTAGTCTAACTTGAAACATTTTTAGCTTTCATTTTCAAAATTGGGTTCTTTAAATGGCGTTCATATGTTTGGAAAACCACTAAATATTGAATTATCAAATACAGTAACTGATGATTATGCAGTAGCTTGGAAAGAGTTTAACAACAGGTGAAAATATTAATAAAATTTACATCTTGATTTTAACAATATTACTTTCAGTCTTGTAATTATTGGAATAGCAAGTGGTTGCTCTGTAGATGTATTAAACAGGTTACTTAAACTAGTTTACGATGCTGTGGTCCTAATAGTTGGTATTGAGGAAGCAAAAAGCCAGCGTAACATTGAACGACTGAAGCGTGAATTAAGAGTGTGTTATCCGGTACTAGATAGACTTTTGGATTCTTTGGACTGTGGAGATTCCACCAACAAGCATTCATCAGATATTGTGGGTTATGTAGAAACAATTTTGTGTCCAGAAAACTACTTAATACAAGTATGTAGCCTTATTTTTATATATATTTTTTTAATTAACAATTCCTTTAGATCGTTTTAGATTCATTTACTGAATGTGTGGATTCAATGTTCAGTTGTATTCTAGTCAACGGAAAAATTGCCGTTGCAACTGAAAGTTGGTGGTCCCTACATCCACATGAAATTCGACTATTGCTCTTACTTGCCGTTACTGAAAACAAAGACATTTCTAAAGACATTCCAGTCTTTTTACCTTATAAAAGTCCCACGGTAGCCTTCAGATTTGTGGCTTGCAGTCTTATTTCCGACATAAAAGTTTGTTGCTTGTGCGGGTCTACACCCTCATTACTAGATGTTGAACAGGCTGCCACTCAATGCTTTAAAAATTCTACAGATATTTTAAAATCAGCCTCTCACTGTGTTCCTAGAAATTTCCCTCAGTCTATTACGCTTGATTGTGGAGTGTTAGGGTAAGTATTTTATATACGTTATAGTTCAGGACTTGCGATTTAACTTTGTATGGAATGATGTAGTTTTCGTGATAGTATAATAGAATAAAATGAGTTAAAAGAATATTTTAAAGTCAAATTCGTTTATGAAATTAAAGAAACGTTGTTTTAAAACATGTATTGTAACTCCTATAAAGGCATAATGGAGAAGATAGAGTTGCAGTAAGGCTCTCTAAAAATATATCTCTCAAAGTATTTAATATCACGAAATTTAAATCATTCTATTTTTAAATGTTCATTTTTACATTAGCCGGCATTAAATATGTTATTTTCAGGTTGTTATTAATTAATATCAGATTAAAAAAATACATGATGTCGAAGAACCCTCAACAAACAACTTCTAGAAAAACTTCAACCAGTTCTCACCGACTAGATATTCTTCGGACTTTTTTCTATCAAGCGGTAATGAACACTTTGATCCTAAACACACAAACTTGGCAAGACAATAATTTACATCAAGACGAAAAAACTGATAAAACAGCTTTGGACAAAGACAATGATGGAATTGAAACATATTGGTGTTCGGAATATCACAAGTGTCATGCTGTGAAAGTAAATCATAATATTTTGTGCGTGTTATATAATTCAACGACTCCTACTCAAGCTATGAGATTTTTTAGCAAAAATATTTTGAATATGCTCATTTGTGATAAGCAAGTATGTTGGTGACAAATTGAGAAAGTATGTAATTTTACATTGGATACTGTTCTAGAAATTGAAATTCAAGAAAACAGTATTCCATTTGTTAAATTCTTCTACAAAGTGTCCCAGTATTGATGTTATAAGAAGTATGATGGACTGCAAATCTTTGAATTTTATTTTAACATGGTGCAAACAAGTTTTGTTTAGCATGAAAAGGACAGTAACAGTATTTTCAGTTTTTCAAAAAACAAGTCAGCCTTGACAGTGACATGAGAACTTTTTTGTCAGGTAAAGTACCCTTTTTTTCATAATATAGCAAAATGTTATTAAGAAAAATTAAGCAAAATGAGAAATTATGGTACTCTACGACATTTAAAAAAGAACATACCTATTTTGATTAAAACGATATTTTTTAGATTGAAAAAAATAACTTATATTTATTCACACATTAAATTTACAAATCAAATTGCAATTTTTTATGTGTCGTTTTTTCAATTTGGTTTTTTTTATTTAAATTTGCTAAGAAACAACAAATCAATAGATTATATATTCTCATTTCATCATTTCCAACAATTACATTGAATAATACAAAAAGTTTTCATACATAAAAATTCAGCTTTCGTATGTTGTTTGTAAAACTCGAAAAGTAGTCGATGGATTGATTTGAAATTTTTACATAACGTTGCATTTCTAAATATACTTTTTATCCCGAAATTCTCACGGGAATGGAAAATTCCAAACGTTTACCATTAGATAAATAACATTTTTTTTTGATAGTCTGCGGTTCGATCCACGGCCGTCCCGGGTGAGCAGCTTCTGTCAACATTTTACTTTTTTGCTTTCTGTTGTTAAAATTGTTTTGTTATTTTTTCTTACTATGATGTAAATAGTAAAAATAAACGTCAGTACGGAAAAAGATATTACTGTGGCCAGTTGATCGATGTGCATATTATATCCAAAATGTTTAATCAAAAGTTAGAAGTGATTTGATTATCTATTTTCGTTAAAATACAGGTGAGTTGATTTCATGCTATGAATATTGTGTTCAATTCATTTTTGTTTTGAAAATAATTTATTTGTTTTCATCATCATCTATGTTTCCTAATAATATCAGACTGAGCCACAGCACAGCGTAATCGGGTTTAACTAGTATTGTATATAATAAAATATAATATAATATTAAATTATATTATTATTATTAATCAATAAATAATAAATTCTTCTGAGTAGTTCTCTCAGCTATCATAGACTTTATTATCGTATACATCACAAATATCGCGAACAGTTTTGACAGCTTTAGAACCTTAATTAAACGCGAAGAGAAGCAGACGTTCAAAGTGCTCATTTTTTTGAGCTGTGACAGCAAATCTTCAACTATTAGATGATAAATTAATAACCACCCCTTACGAATTATGCATATGGGCTTCTGTCCCGAATATTCTATCAAATATAACCGTGAAATTTTTGTCAGAAGAGGACTATAACACCATAAACAAGCTAAATGATCGATTTAAAAAAAAAATGAAAACCATATAGGAACTCAGCAGTTGTATTATGAGTTACTAGACACAGATTGGTGTCTTTTGGTTAGAAATTTTTAAAACTCCGAAAAGTAGAGGCTTAATAGATTTACGAGAATGCATAATCTATTGATTTGTTGTTTATTGGTAGATTTAAATACAAAATTTAAAATTAAAAAAACAACCTCATGAACTTATCCGACAACCTAATACCATAACCCACAATTTTTTTTGTAAATACTATTTGTTTGGTTCAATGTTCTATAAATGAAATATTTAATAAATACAACATCTCAATTCTCGTAACATTCGTCCTGGGACACAATTTATAACTATTTAGAAAAAGAAATACTAGAAAGTATTTCGCATAATATATTGTATTTATTATTTTTTGCTGTTACATTTTCAGTAATTGCATTAACAATTTCAAACTTGACTTACAATTAGTTTAAGGAACACAATAAAAAAATTTTTAATGGTGAAACGTTATATGTTGAAGTATAAACTTAATCCAATGAAAGTAATACATATGAATAACTAATAGTAATCAATTTTTTTCAAACGTTTTTACTACAACGTAAACATATTAAAGATAGAATTATATAAAAAAAAATTACCATTGGATCGCCTGTGAAACGTTTCCAATATATTTTTAATGCTCGACATTCTTCTCTCTAAAAAACAAAGTCAAATTAAAAGCACATCAATATTTTATGAATTTGAGCTATCCGACCACAGTGCAAAACAAAATAATTGTTTATACTGGTTTTGTTTTAAACTTTCGTGTTACAGCTTTTTTCGAATTACTATTTTAATAATGGAATTTTTAAATATGTAGATGGATTAGATTTCGACTGTGTGAAGCATTTCGTTAATTAAACATCAAATACTATTACGTTTGGACTTTTCAATTGATTAGAGATTAAAAAGCCATATTATGTCACTCTTATATTATCCTATTTATATTCGATATAAAAAATATTCGTACGGCAGTTAATTTAAAATGAATAGTAATAAACTGCTCAGTAAAAGCGCTGAATGCTCACTATTTGACATAGGAAGATCCGTTTTACCGAGGATTAAGTATTTTTTACTGAGTAAAATGCCATATAATACGAAGCATTTAATTTGTAGCTATTTAAAATTCAACTGAGTATTCTATAGATCAAATTTTAACATACAAACATAATTGATACATAATCTTTGACATATAGTATAGAACAGATTATGAATAAACAAAATTTTATTTTTATTAATAATTACGAAATTATACACAAAAACAAATATTCATACAACTCTTATTTTATATCTTTCGGATATTTTTAAATACAGATTAGGTACACGGAAAACTGCTCAAAAATAAGAGAAGATTTAGAAGTCCGCAAAAATTACATTAAATAATTTTGATCAACAATTGACTAATTGTTCGCAAAATGAAACAAAATTCTCAGAAAGTGCGGATGCAATTGTTACAGAGTTTAGAATCTGCAATGGTATAGATGTATCCGCTAGTGTCGTAAAAGATTACGTACAAAGCTCAAAATAGTATTACAAGCAATCGTAAGAAGCGATTAGCGTTTACTAAGCAATACTTAAATAATAATATGCAGTATTGAAACAAAGTTATTGAATGTCCTGATGAAAGTAAATTTGAAATATTTCGATCGAAAACAGATTTTGAGAACAGAAAGAAACTCAGAATTTAATAAACAAAACTTGCGACACACGGTAAAAGGAAACACGATGGAGATCTATATTAATTTGGGGTTGCATTAGTGTGCACCTAGTATGGGTGAGTTACATTTTATTGCTGGTACTATGGATCTTCATTTAAGTACAAATAAAATGGGATTTGAGGACGATTTTCTATTCATGCAATATAATGATCCAAAACATTTTCGCTATAATATTGGACAGAGGATTTCAAATATAATAGAAAAAAATAATATAGTATATGTAATAATCAATAATCCTCTTTCTAATATAAATATTATATGTATATTGTATACTATACAGGGTGTCTCAGAATTGTTCTGCCAACTACCTACTGTAGGTTCCTGAGACCAAAATAATATCTAAAGTTTATATAAACTTTTGTCCAATTCCCCTTTATTTTCGAGATACAAGGTGTTAAAATTTAAGAAAAAAAACAGTTTTTTTTTTACTTCTAAACGGCTTAAGATTTTTAAACCAAATTTTGTATATGAGTTAAGCACATTGATAGGTTTAATCCAAAAAATTACCAGCTTTAACCATTCACCAGTGGCGGAGGTATGGGTATCATGTGTCTTTTCTAGTCATAAAAAATTGTAACACTCCGTATAAAATTTCGCTTAAAGTAGACCATCATATGCGCCAATGTGTTTTGCACATTTTTTGCCTCTTCATAGTTTGTCGTATTTCAAGTAGTTTAGACATAAAAAACATTTTTTTGATTAATTGCATTTTTACAATCCAATTAAAAAAAAAAGTTTTTAATTTTTCATTTCATAAGCTCTTGAGATATTCAAGGCAAATTTTGAATGCAAGTTTAGTATATCGATGTGTATAAAACCAAAGAACTTGAATCTTTGTCAATCGATCAGTGGCGGAGGTAAAGGTGTGACC
>JABRWK010000313.1:22741-33416 GCA_013372445.1 Hypothenemus hampei | reverse complement strand
TAATAAGGCAAAAAAATAGTATAAGTAAAAGCCGGATTTACCCAAATCAGGGAAAATGTCTTGAAGAGTCGTCAACTTTTATCTGTCACTGATAAACCAGTAACGTTTTACACTATTCAAGGATTAAATTGTAATATATTGGTTTTAAATTAAAATGTAGGTTTTCATAATTTTTGCAATGAACAGACAATGCATAAAAAGTGAATTGTAACTAAAAGTGAATAGGTCAAATGTGTCAGAGTTATTTATTCCGGAAGAGAAGTTAACATTTTTCATTTAAAAATTTCTTTTCGTTATCAATTTTCTGGAAGAGATGTCAACAATGTCTTAATCTTAAATAATTTAAATTTAATTATTAAATTTATTAAAATTTAATTGATTTTCAAAGCCGAGAAACAAGAAAGTAATTTTTCCATGAAAAAAACTTTAAATACAAATTCAAACACTTTAAGGTATCCAGATAAATGAATGAAACATTTTTCCACAGAAATGCTTATTTTAGAATAAGGCTGGCTGAAAAATTGCCAGCTTAAGGTAAAGGTGTCATGTATCACTACAATTTTGTATGAGTAAAAAGGACATCCATATCTCCACCACTGATGAATGGTTAGAGCTGGCAATTTTTCGGATTAAACCTACTGATATGGTAAACAACACGTATACCAAATTTCATTAAAAAATCTTACGCCGTTTGGAAATTAAAAAATAAAAACTGCTCTTTTTTCTTAAATTTTAACACCCTGTATCTCGGTAACGAAGTATTTCCGGACCCATATTCATATGAACTTTTTTACTTAAAATATGACAAGGAATCACCCCTTAAAATTAAAGTCATCATTTACTACACCCACACGTAGGTATACATATTACACCCTGTATACCTACGTAAATCGAGAATCATGCCAATCTTTTTTAGAAACTCTGGTATCTGCAACTCATCTATTTTTTCCTTATATGGAAAAATTTTCTATGCATGGAAGATCTCATTTCTTCTCGAATCACCAACAGGTGCTAATTCGAGTATGTCTTTTTTTATATTTATGTAACCAAAAAAACAAATTTGAAAAAATCATTAACGCAAGTATTTTTAGAACGAAAGAAATTTTATTCAAGTTGAGTTCTATAATAACATCATTATTCAAATTTCGAAAAAAATTATTTTTAGTCTGACAATCAGTCATTCTCTAAAAGGAAGGCTGTGAGCCTGAATTTTCATGAGTAAATCCATCAAGTTACTATTCGCTTCTGTTCTTGAAGTTTAATTGCTACAAGTTCAGAAAATTATTTATTTTCTATCAATTTTATGAGAAAATTAATAAATTAAAAAACACTGAGAAATTTTTAACAACAAAATATAGGAATTTTTTAATGCTTATCCATACATAGATTTAATATTTAAATACTTTAAAAATCAGAGATACAAAAATTAATTGATACTATTTGTTCAAAATTATGTGGTGTCTAGAACCTTTTATACATAGGTATCTATAATAAAGTAGAAATTTAATTGATATTCAACAGTTATTACTATAGGTATTTTTATTTTTGGAATTAGTCTCTAATATTTTTGGAGAACTGTCCTTTAATTAAGCAGTAAATATAAAGGGCATATTGGAATAACATGATAAGCCACAAAATAAAAAAATGGAGATATTGGATATTGAAATCTGACAGTTGCCTTTAAAACTACATATTTGTTTTATATATTTTGGTCGCTGGTAATAAGTTAAGTAATAGTCAAATTCTTTATGATGCACCTTAATACATATGTGCTGCTATTTGATGGAAGGGACCAATAAAATCATTTTTTCAAAATGCGTGGCTTATCACGTTATTCCAATATGCCCTTCATATGAAATACGCGCGGAATTCTCTCTTCTTTTGTTAAATAATTCTCAGATATGAGGATCCATACTTCAAATAATATTTCGTCATTATGGTAAATTCAATCCTTTCAGTCACATTTAGATCCAAGCTATATGTGGACCACTTCAAAGCAATTACACTATGTGGAAGTATATTCAGACAATTCTTGAATTGTATGCGTTGGCGTGTGATCCTACAAAAACTTAAATTGTCTCATAAATGCGATTTTCACTGCCTAAATTCCACATTGCAGAAGGTATTCTACTAATGTACATATTTGCTCGCTAATCAACAGTATATCTCCTAGTTTTGACTGATTGTCGAATTACCTGGTTATATGGGTGACCAGTTGCCTTTTCCAGCTAATTCGTGACTGTCAACTCTTCAACGGTGGGCTACCTTATTTCTTTATTGGACTTTTTACTTTTTATTGTATCTGTTCACTGTCATACTTTTATTTTGGTCATTTAGTAGAAACTTTGATAATGGCTTAAGCCATTGATTGATATTATTTGCTTTAGAAGAATTACGCATTCAGGCTATGAGGTCGTACAGCAGTGATATTGGTATCCAAATTGATCGAAATACATTAGGCATATTATACTTTCTCTAAAGAAATTTATTTAAGAAAAAAAGTGTTTAAGAAAAACACTTACAGTCAGTAACTCTAAAAATGTTTAAATTAATAGAAACTTTTCCAAAGGATAATCCCAATAAATTTTTTTCAAACAATTTATGTATATGGCAAACCCTGATATACGGATTAACAAAATTATCCTTATTGTGACCCTATTTTATTCCACAATCGGAAAGTTCATTATCACGACGATAGTGCTCTCACGAAAATACTTTTGTGAGAGTCGCCTCGATAGCTGTGCCTTGAAAATATGATGTTTATATACAAAATAATATTGTAAACGTAACTTTTGAGTAGAATTATGACGGACATTCAACTACTTGCAGAGGCAACTACTCTAGTCGGTAACATTTTGAAAACCAAATATAGAAAAAGCAAAAAATTGTGATTCCAATTTTCTGTTGAAGTTCTTTAACTATAGAGAGCCTGGTAATGGTAACGAAATTTCCTCAGCATACTTTTTTTTCCTTCGTTTCTAAAATCTGCACATTTTTTTTGTTTAACGTGGAAACTTTTAAGAAAAATTTGGTTAATAATTGAACTGGATGTATCATTTCCCAAGTATTTTATAATAAAGTACACGGCAATTTCATTCAGTAAGGAAAATCCAAAATTAGTCCTAAAACATAGTTACTTTTTCCATTGATTAAGTTTCCATGCAAGGTGTTCTCGGAGAAGGCGCAGTCTAGCCAAACAATGTTCTGGAGTGAACAAAGTTCCAATTATGGGAATAGTAGTAGGTCTTGTTAATGATCCCTGCACACAGTTCCACATGAAAACCTTCATATGAGAAAAGTTTGTTAATTATGGATGCCGCATAAACTTACAAACAAGCAACGGATAAACTAGTATAGAAAAAATATCTAGAAATAGAAAAGAGGTACTTCATAAACAGTAAATAACATTGTAACAAGTGAGGAAAAGTACATGTATTGTTACGATTTTCCTTCCAATTTGCACAACAAAGTCATTGATTATTAATAAGCTTAAAAAGTTCTTGCTGGAAAACGGACTTTCATTGCAAAATGGTATAGTAAAATACGTCTTTCACAACTTGCTGACTACAAGAATTAAGACCGAACACTAACTACATTATGATAACGCACTGGCACATCGAACCGCAATTACCATTAATTATTTAAAGCGAATTGAGCCATCCGTGCTAGGATATTCGCTATATAACCCAGATTTATCGCTATCTGACTATAGTATACTGTTGCCTAGAGTTAAGATAAAATTAAAAGGACCTAAATTTGTCGGCGACAATGAATGGTGAACAAATAGTGATTTAACCAGAAACCACCGTAGAAATTAATGAAAATTTAATCAATATTTTGGTGAAAATATAAAGCCTGTTTTCCAAATATCAAAACTTTTTTAAAATCATGTATTTTACAGTTTTAATTTTAAATTTACAGGGTGATTCACGTAGCCCGTTTGTTGGATAATTTTCGTCAAATTTTTGACTTTCCAGTATTGTAGGGCTACGAAAATTTTCTAAAATCATATTTTAATAATAATAATTGAATAATGGAAATTCATCGCCGTCTAAGTGCCATTCTAAAAACCTTTAAAATCAGAGATTTTGAAGAGAAATTTTAAACTGCACTTACGTAGAGTAGTGTCTGTCCACTACTATAATAACTATTAAAAAGCAATTTTTGATGGCACTTAGTCCATTACAAGCCATTCGTTTTGCCATTTAAAACAATATTTCTAGTAAATACAATAATCATCATTTTTTTCTTGCAACAATTATTTTTATAAATAAATAAATTATTTTTATTATTTCAGTATTCTTTTTGTTCTAATTATATTAGTAACATTACGGTTTTTTATGCTTTACGTAATTTGAAAATAGTCAGAAAATAAATTCAACCTAGTTTATTTAATTGGCAAAAATCTCAAGAGAAACTCGCACTACATCTCATATACCTACTAAAAAAAGACAAGAAATATTTAAATCAAATTTTAAATTGTTTTCAGACAATGTGTTATTACGAAAACTACTAAAATCCTATTAAGAAACTATGTTACAAAAACGATTATTTCTCATTCTTGAACTTTTCAAAAACGATGTCAATAAAGAAAATAGAAATAAATGAGAACAAGTGTGGTATATTAAAATACAAATACATTATATTTTGTCTTTGCGGACATTTTTCTTAAGCGGACATCTCTATTAAACGGACACTTTGTTGGGAACGGGCAAAAATTTTTAATATTAAAATTTCTCTCTTAAATGGACACATATTTGGTGACCAGAGGTGTCCGCTTAAGAGAGAGTACACTGTATAGGTTCCAGGTAACATCTGTATAGTTAGTTAAGAAAAAAAAAACCGTCACAACTCAAAAAATTGTGTATATAATAGATTGTATGATGGCACATGAGTTCACGTACCGTGATGACGATCTGTTTCCGCCTTAACTCGTTCAATGGCAATGGTATATAAATTGTACCCGAAAAAAAATCATTTTAGGTGGGCGATAGGACACAAAATGTACCACTTATTCAAATTCAAATAACTAAATACAACAAGTTATTTAAATTTGAATAAGCGGTACATTTTGTGAACCATCACCCACTTACAATTAGATTAATTTTTGTTTCGGGTACAATTTATGTACTATTGCCCTTGAAAGAGTGAAAAAGCTATATTTCCCTTTTTTTTGTTTATTAATATTTCACACTTTCACAAAATGCTTCTTGCTGACTTTATAAATTGTGATTATTTTCACAATAATTCCAATCTCTCTTCACCGTAGGAATTAAAAAAGATATCATTTTTCAAAGCAAAAAAATAAACATCAATTTGTAGTAGCTATGATTAGTAAAATCCTTTTTCAGAGCCTTTACGTCATCTAGTTATTTTTATATGTCTATGGTCAATATGACAGCCTTGTAGTTTTCGTTTCCATATTACATTGTCAGTGTCTCCAAGATCATAAACTCCTGGCGTTATGAAATTCATAGAGTATACTTAACAAACTATAATTGAAAAATTGATTAGATGAATATGACAAATTATTTCGAAAAAAAATATTTTTAAGTTATTTTTTTAAGTTGGTAATAAAATATTAAGTTCTATGTGTTTTAAGTACATACTATTAGAAAACGTATACATACATAAGAAATGTTTAACCATGAAACTTTTTCAGTTATTTATTGAAGATGTCAAAATTTGGTGTCAATAAATTATGTAGCAATACATAAATGTTTTATTGTTAATCAGTCACACTAATATAAATTTATGACGAATGGAACATAGGTCAATTTTAGTCAGATTCTAAAATTTGTTAAAATGTAGTTCTGACATTATAAATTTCCATTTCAATTTTCAAATCATCACCGTTCTTACAAATGAAACAAAAGTTTATATGAAAAATAAATATAATAAATGTACATATTGTCCTGGCAAACAAATAATAATGTGAACAATAAGGTCATTAAATTAATAAAAATTCATTTATTTGAATGGAATATTTATAAAATTTGTCTTTTAAACATTTAGTTGATTTTTGGTTAAAAATTCTTTTATTAATTTTGTGTAATAGAAATTGTGAATATTCTAGAAATTTGAATTTTAAATATATTTAATGCATAGTTTACTTCGTATTATATTTTTCAAAAGATAATATTAAAAATCAAAAAGTTAATAATTCTAAACACGAAAACTATATTAAATTTGCAACGCTTTCCCTATTAATTAATGTTAATTTACTCTTAGAACCTATACAAGACTATATCAAACACTAATTGATCAACAACACTCTTCATTGAAATTTAAATGCGAGTTCTTTTAACTCGGTCGTTAAATTCGTGAGTTAATGAAGCGCCTCCAAATACTTGTACTAAAGATTATAAGTGGTAATTACCATCTACAATAAACGATTGCAAAAGATAATGGGTTTTTAGTGGTACCATTAGAATTTCTCATCGTTTTTCTTTTTTTAAATTAATAAACAGTGTTTGTAAATGTCAAAAGGTGGGTTATTCTATTTTCACGCACCCATTACAGTGACGTTCACTAAATAAACAATAATAGTAATAAAGAAATCTTTGCACGTGTTTTCTTAACATACATAATATTATTCAATTTTACAATAGCTACCTTACAGTATCGAGAAAACCACAAATCCACATGTGTTATAAGAAAGGTAATTTATAATAATACATATTTAATAATGAATTTTATTATTAAATATAATCAATTAATTGTATAACGGGGCTTATTCAAGAAAATCTTTTCTCATAAATTACAAATTCACATGTCTTGAATTGAATTGAATACCTATATCGTCTTCATAACCGAATTTATATAATTTTGTTCACATTCCAATAGAATCAGTTGCACCGTTAGTGTTGAATTTTCTAAAGGTACTTTCATTTTTTAATTTTTGTCCATACGAATATATTAATAAGTTCGACATAATACATACAATTACAACATCGTTCCAAATTGGAATCGTAACGTTAAAATTATATACAGGGTGTTTTTGAAAAGTGTAAAAGATTTTGGGGAACGATTGCTGAGGTTTTTTTATAAAGAAAAATCATATAAACATAGATCCGAAAACGCTTCATTAAAAAGATAGACAAGGTAATTATTTTTTTTTTTAATATTTCAAAAATGTTTTCAGATATTAACACAATATTTAAGGCATGCTATGACGGTATAAATACACATTTTCTGGAGTAAACAATGTTACCATTTACACTATTGATGCCTATGCGTTCATGCAATGATATACATATGTATATTTAATAAAAAAAAGTTACGCCATTAACTTTTTTTTAACACGAATATATTTTTTTAATATCCCAGATGACTATGCCAATAAATACAGGGTGGCCCAAAATAAGCTGAACCATTTATTATGCCTATAACTTTTGAACAAATCGGAATTTTTAAATGAAATAAGCGTTAAACTAAAGCTAAATGTTGAGAGATTTGTTACCTCAGTTATGGAAAATCATTCCACATAAATGACCGCTCCCCTCTTGCTGACATGCATAAGCTCTTCTCACAGTATTTCCACACTCACCGGACTTGATCGCTCCAGATATTTTTCCTTTGGGGCCACCTAAAGGATAGAGTCTATGCCAATAATCCACCAACCATTCAGGCTCTAAAAGAGAATATTAGACAAGAAATTGCCTCAATATCTCCGGAAACACTTCGAAAAGTAATGGAAAATACTGTTAAAAGAGCTCAGGCATGTCAGCAAGAGGGGGGCGGTCATTTACGTGGAATGATTTTCTATAACTGAGGTAACAAATCTCTCAACATTTAGCTTTAGTTTAACGCTTATTTCATTTAAAAATTCCGATTTGTTCAAAAGTTATAGGCAAAATAAATGGTTCAGCTTATTTTGGGCCATCCTGTATTACATCTGTTGAACACAATAGTTGCTATTTGTTCTAATATTCAAAAAAGAATACCATTATATTTACCTACTTTAACAATTTATAAAAAATTCTCACCACCGGAAAAATAGAAAATCAAAATAACATTACTCTTAGTACGTCTGGTGTAAGGTGAATCGGAAATACATTAAAAAATTGTTTCCTGCCATATCCTGTCGTTGGCCCAGCACTATCTAATAGTTCAAAACTGTTAAGGAATGGCCATTTTCCCGATTTTATCCTATAATATTTTTAACGAAAAAAATACTACACCACTAAACGTTTTTAATATAAATATAACTTTTTTAAAACTTTATAATTTGTTGGTAAAGAGGGTTGCTTAAAATTAATATTTTATCGCTTAAGTAGCTGTTTTCAAGATGAAAATAATTTTTAATTTCCGTATTTACTAGAAAACACTTACTATAAAATAAATCATATTCGCTACAAAATAGTAAAAAATGAACAAATAACTGATGGAATATTGAAAAAAAAAATAAAATGTAGAAATTTAAGCCAGTGTCGTATCTTTTTTCCTTAAAAATATACTATTTTATGGTCGCGCGAATGTGACACTGGTGTAAATGTTTTGTTTTAGAGTTTCCTAAATTTTGTATTAATATCTCAAAATGTTTTTGATATTTGTAAGAAATAAAAAAATACACACCCTGTAAAGCATTTTCAGATCTATGTTTATATGAACTGTTTTCACAAAATACCCTCCGCAATCACTCCCTAGAATCTTTCGTACTGACTTAAAAACCTCTAAATATCAACATAAAACAATAAAAATATAATATATACAAGGTGTGATTGAATTAATTTTAATCAGCAATAGAATTCGTTAAGAGCAACATTTTCAACTAATAATTGCCTCTACGAGATCTGTATCACTACACTAATTGCCGTCAAGTTCTTTATCCTTTCACTTTTTGTCTTCTTTTGCAAAATTAACTCAACATGGCTTTCGGAATTCTTTGAACCTTCACAGTGTTCACATTTTTCTGGAAAAGATCTTCATACACCTCAACTTGTCAACTTTATGTAATTAAGGTCAGCTGTATCCTGTATTAATTTTATGTCACCCCAAATCAATTTTACCCATTTCCTCTTCATTTACCATAAATACTAATCTTTGTATAGATTTGCTGCAAAAATTAATCAAATTCTTTGGTCACTTTAGGTGTAAAAATAGTTTTATCTTGAATCACCAAATTTTAAAGTGTATCACAAAGCTCTATAGAACAATTTACACCTACATTTCCTGCCATATTTTAATCTAAAGACGTCAACACTGAAACCGGTCATATATTGTCTAATACTTCTTAACTGATTCTAATTTTCCTGCTTATTGTCACTAATTGTGAAGTGTCGAATTCTCGAGTAACGTAGTTTTTTTATATCTTCGTCGTGATAATATTATAGTCTCAAATATCAACAAAGATCTATACAATGAATTGTTCTCTAAGTTCTGCTGATGCAGTTGTATGGCTCAAGAACACCAAACGATTCTATTCTGTTATTAATTACCATTTATCCTTTGTATTCGACTCCTTAATTGGTCTCGATAAACTTGTTGTAAATGTTCATCCCCTGTTACTGTTTTTTTCCAAATGGAATATTAAATCCTAATAGCTCTCCTCAATTTATTTGATCAGAATCTGTAAAATTTTTGAATTTTCACTTCGTAAAGCGACCAGTAATATTGGTTTTTTTCCTGAGTGAAATGGATAAAGTTTAGCAGCAACCTCAGTGTATTTCTTATTTGTTGAAAAACTACCTCGCCTTTCTGGCCTATAGTATTCTGTCGATTTTTCTTCGAATACGTGACATTTTAGAATGTCACGCACATTGCTGATTGACTTGTACGCTTTCTTATTTATATTTGTTGGTAAGGCTTGTAAGGGATATCTTACTAATTAAGATCTAATTGTTTCACTTTGTCATGCACCCTGATACTTAATTTAGTGAATTTTCAATTTAATTTGTTTTGAGAATCTTTCACTGAAATTTTTCGGTTTGAGTAAATGTGAATCAGAACTAAGCGAGGGACCATCTGTCGTAATAATAGAAATAAATTATACGGTAAAACCTAATAATTCAAAAATAAGATAATTAAAAAAAGGTCAATATTTTCGCTTTCTCCCCCAACTACATTATGAAATTCTTCAAAAAATATCACATAATAATCTGTTCCCTAAATTTCTCCTATTGAAATGTAAAATACATCAATCGAGTAACCCTTGTTGATCAATTAAAGAAATAAAACAAATTTTTATACAACTAAAGAGAAGTAATCATAATTCATCGAATTCATACAGTTGCGGCTAGAAAATCATTATTTAACTTAGTTGTAATGGTCATCAGATAAATAAAATGTATGCATATACACATGAGGTGGTCAGCGCAAAATTGAACATATACAGGATTCATTATTTAAAGTTGTAAAGTTGTATTAATAGATTATACAGGAAATGATATAAAATCAAGGCGCAACAAAAATTTAATGAAACGCCTTATCGGGGTTGCAAAAATTGATTTTTTTAATTTAAATTTATTTTAAATTATGATTTAAATCAAAAGTTTTCTAATTAAATTTAAAAAATAAATAATAATTTTAAATTGTAAATGATGATTTATTTTTAAGAGACCGCAACATTATAAAACCGATTGTCGTTGCGTTCTGCTGTAAAATACATAGTAGGAACTATTTTAAAAATAAACAATTTTTAAACAAAACAGGATCAAAAAATATTTAATATTTA
>JABRWK010000313.1:0-12829 GCA_013372445.1 Hypothenemus hampei | reverse complement strand
TTAGCATTTTTTGATAGAAGTATTTTTAGTGAAAAAATGACGACTTAAAAAAATGGTCATTTTTCAAGAATGGAAAGCAATTTTATAGAAAAAAAATCAATTTTATAGAGGATCATCAACTGAGTGTTTTTCAAAAAGTCCGACTAAAATCGATTGGATATTGCAGAAGATACAGCAGTTCAAAGTTGCAGAAAAACAGTGATTTTAACGGATTTTCATGAAATTATTTTGTGTTTTTTAGCAACTTTGAACTGCTGTATCTTCTGCAATATCCAATCGATTTTAGTCGGACTTTTTGGAAAATACTCAGTTAATTTAATTTAGGCATTACATATTTTGGCTCCAATTTATTTGTTTTATTTTATGGAAATTTTTATTCAATATGTCTCTAATTTAAGAGATACGAATAGTTTAAAAGCCTCTCTATTGTATACCCTTTCAAGTGATATATGACATGATGATAAAATTATAGGTTCACAAAACTAAAAACAAAATGAAATATTAATTTGAACAAAAAAACAAAGCCAAGTTAAATTTAAACAAGTATTAATCGTGTTAATACTTTTAGCACTGGTTCCAATTTAAACAAACGTAAATATTAATTCATTTTATTTTCAAAAGGAGAATTTTCATTTCTAATACATTTCCGTACCCTCTTTAGTATTTGTGTATTTGTGTTTGTTTTTAGTTTTATGAACTACTATAATTTGGTCATAATATTATATAAAATTTGACAGCGAATATAATAGAGAAGTTTTTAAGACTATTTGATTTTTTTCGAGTGTCGTATTGGAGAAAATTTTGTTTAAAATGGAAAAATAAGTTCGAACCAAAGTATTTTAGCACCTAAATTATCTACATAATTTATTTGTTATAATAATTTTTAATTTATTTTTCTATTGTTTTGTCAAAATGTATATTATATTACCAAAAGCTCAAAATATTTGATAATTTAATTCTAACACTTTAATTCTACATATGTTTCGTATAAATATCTAAAAAGGTCGATAATTCATACTATAATTTTGTATAGAGCTAAATAGAGTTGTATCCATTTATCATCCATTGAAAACTTTCTATTGATATACCAAGCACCCTGTGTAAAAAACTATAGAAAAGTAAGTTACATTTTTTTCTATATCTGCAGAGAGCCTGAAGATAGGCTATACTCTTAACGTTTTTATCCCAAAACTTTGAAAGCCTTAGGTTTTTTTATTCTAACCATAATGTAAGTTTTAATTTTTTGATTCTTCAGAGAGAATAAAAGTACTCTTGATTAAAGTCCGTCAAATAAACCATTTTCCAAAAAATTCAAAATATATGTATCTCTTACAAATCAATCGATTGCCATTAATTAAAACGTCAATCAATACATTTTTAAGATCCTTTAAGAGAAAATCATCAATGCCTCTTCTTGAGCTCTAATTTGTTTTAGGAATTATAATTGAACAATTAATTACAATATTAAATAAAGTTAGGCCTTAGACTTAGCCATAAATAATGACTAAAGACATTTTTTGAGTTGGATTTTTTATTACATTTTTTTTAAATATATAGGGTAAACCGTAAGTAATGGGTCAAAAAATAATGGTTGATTCTTAATGTAAAAAAATTGCGATTTGATTACATTTAACAACAAATTGATCCAAATATTCTAAAATTTCGATTCCCCTGGTTAACACGCGTGGCTATTTTGTGACCGTTTTCCTTTTACTAATTTTTCTTTTTATCAATCCTATTAGTGACATTACTGAATCTGTTAATTAAAATTTATTTCCCGAATTTGGAAACTTGAAACTCAAAACACTTTTAAATTTAAATTGCGACAGCGCACATATCCGATTCGGTAGAGATTCATCCTGTCCCATTACTTACAGTTCAGCCTGTATATTTTTTTTAATCATACCTACTAATTTCTGCAATATTTTCTTTCCCTTCACTTCCTTAAAATATATTCGTATTTAGGAAGACTATAAAATATATTTAATGGCTTTTTAGTGATTTACAACTAACGCAAAATTCATGTCACAGATGTAACTTTGATTTATATGTATTTACATATTTCCTTTTTTTGTTTTACCGTAGACTGAAAATCGAGCATTGAGACTGAAAAAAGAATTCCTGCCTATCGAAAATTTAACTCCCTCATCGTTACTGTCAATATCTTCTTCCATTTCGGCTTTTGCAGAGAATGACAACAACGAATTTCGTAGTCTTCCTTTACGGCAACAACATAATATCGAAACAAAGGATGACAGGTACGATTATAAATTATTAAATTATATATTCTTCATGTAAGCAATAAAATAAATGTTTATTGCATTTTTACTAGCGTCTCTTTACCATGTCAGTGTTAAATCATCTGCAAATAATTTGCAAACTTAAAAATATGACTAGAAATTTACATATCTATTAAAGCTGTGCCACATTATAACGGTTTTATTTCTTATTTGTTAGATTGTCTTGGAAATATTTCGATGAAGCGGGATACGTGTCTAGAGGTGGATTAAGGCAAGGTGAAGATCCATATGTCAGAAATAGGTTTAACCAGCAAGCTAGCGATAGTTTTCCAAGTAATCGAGACATTCCTGATACAAGAGATCCTGCGTGAGTCGTTTCAATTTAATTGAAATCATTGTTTTGTTTAAGCAAAGAAACTTTATAGATGCAAAAGACGAGAATGGTCGACGAATTATCCATCTACAAGCATCATAATAACCTTCCACAACGAGGCAAGATCCACTCTCTTAAGAACGGTCGTCAGGTAAGAGGCGTATTTCTATTATAATAAGTAAATAAATATTGATTTTTAAAGGATAAGATGCAGATGCATTGGCATATATACAGAGCCTTTGAAAAATAAGAAATAAATTGAATAAAAAAATTAAAGTTAGATAAATGCTCGTAACCGTCGATTTTATTTTTAACTCGTATTTTTTTATCCATTATTCAAGTATACAGGGTGACTCAAGTAAGAGATATGACGTTAGAAATGTGTTTTTAAATGGTTAAGTTAAATAAACATTTAATTAAGGATTCTTGAGACTGGACACTATCTACATACCACAAGATAACTAACAATATAGCTTATATAAGGAAAATTTACAAAAAATAGAAAAAAAATTTAAACATACAATACTCCTAAAATGAAAAATTTCTTGAAAATAACTAAATAAGGTGTTCACCAGTGTGTATATACCAGTAGCCCCTTGTGTGCAAGATGATAAATAAATTCCCTTTGAGCATTTCCGATCATTTCTGGAGAGATACGACCAAATTCTTTTTGAATACATGTTTTTAAATCATGCATATGTAATACCGAGATAGAGTATACTTTACTCTTTACATATCGCTACAAAAAGTAGTCGAGGAAAGTCAAAACTGAAGATTGGAAAGGTTTTTAAAGTCATCCAGCAATTTGGAAACATTTCATTTAAGTACATATACATATACATGTATATAGTACACTCAGTAGCTGTCCATAATAGGGACATCCGCCTTTTAATGAAAATATGAGTTATTATTTGAAATCTGATTCCTACGGATCTGGACCCAAAGCTACCAGTGCCAGATTAAACCCCAACTGAAGAAAATGTAAATATTTTTCAGCAGTTCAATTATTGTATTATCAAAAGAGTAAGGAGCAAGATCATTACGGTTCACTATGGCACAAAAGACCTTAAACTTTTGTGAGGTGCTGAGTATGAGATTGCATCATGCAGTGAGCATTCCGGGTAGCCCAAAAACAACAGTTTTGTCTGTTAGCATGTCTATTTAAAGTGAAAGTGGCGTCACCAGAAAAAATTAGTCGCTTCACAAAATTGACACCATTGTTACATAATTGTTGCATCTGTTCTCAAAACACATTTTCGATTATAATCATTTTTCCGAAAGTTCAAGAAAGTTTATGCACTAGTTGTAGTTTAAACGGATGAAATTTTCCCTTTCTTGATAGTCCTTGGACGATGGAAGGAATTCTATTGATCGCGGATAGAATTTTTATTAAAAGTAGAACGCAAATTTTAGTACACTCCCAATATTATTCTCAGAAAATGATTGTCAACCGGATTTAGATAGATTCCGTACATTTCAAAATTTTCAAAACTTTAACTCAATTTTAGAAACTGTACTTTGATTAATGGGCTATCAATCCAGATTAGTTCTATGGAATAAAACAATAACTTCAGCGTGGGTACGAATCCTATTTCCAAAGCCATTCATGTAAAATATTTCAATTTTAATTTTAATTTTTGATTGTATTTTTTCCTTTTGCCATTTCATAAAAATTAATGTGGAATTAAGTAAATACTTAATACTACTAAACTACTGAATGCTTAATTAAGTAAATACTAAATATTAAATGCTGTTTTTAGTCAATATTAAACACTTGTTTAACTACATGAAACTTGAACTTTGTATACACAAAAAATGTATATAATTTTTTAAAATTACTTTCTGTTGGCACTTTAACCAATTACTGATGTACATACAATTCAATCACCTTATTTAGTTATTTCTCTGTAATTTTTCATATTTAAAAGCATTGTAAATATTTTTTTTAATTTAAAGGTCGTTTTTTCGGAAATTTTTTTTATGTAAAGTATGTTGACATTTATCTTATTTAAGAGTCCTTATCTAAAATTGGAGTTTAATATTTAAAAAAAAAAAAACATTAAAGACGTCAAGCTTCTTCTTACTTAACTCACCCTGAATAATAGATGATAAAATGCGCAGTTCGAATATAAAATTTCCGGGTCCAAGCGTTTTTCCGAACCATACCAATATCAAATTTTTATTAAATTTGTTCGTTAGTTTTCAAAAGCACTATACATTTTCAAATGTCAAGACTCTTTTCCATTTTTGATTTGCTGATTCGATTTTTGTACCTTGAATGTTAGAAAATATTGAAATTCAAAAGTTTTACACAATGTGTCAGTCAAAGATTTTGAAAGCATTCTTTCAGATGCTCAAATTAAATAATTGTGAGTTAACTTATTCTAAAATTGTTTTGATTTGGTCGCTAGAGTGCCCTAAAATTCTAAATTTGAAATTGATTTTTTTGTTATAAAATTAAAATGATGTGTGAAATATTGTTAAAATTTAGTACATTAACCTGGTTTTATGATACAAGCAAAAAATACTTATTTACTGTGCCGATAATTCTAGTCAACTACAGTTACTAAAGCAAAATCAGTGGCGTTCTCAAATTCTAATTTCTCCTCTTTACCTCTAACTGACAATTTTTGAGCTTTCATTTTTATCCAATACTGCCTATTTAAAATAAGGGACATAGACTACGTTCTAAATGTAATCAAATGACCTTTAGAGAAATTTAACAATCAGTTTTACAATTTAAGATTTTAAGTGCAACAAATTTCCGAAATTACAATACTAAGATATGAGATTTTTATTTTATATAAAATAATGACTGATGAACAGTCGAAACACACGGATAGTTTAATGTTTATTTGAAAAAAAGAGAAAACGAAATGGTTTTCTCGCGATTTTCTTGTTTCCGGTCTAGCAATAATAATTTTAATTTTATGTTAGATAATACCATCTGAGATAGGTCTATAATTACAGCAAAAGTATTCCATTCACAATTTTAACGTAAATTTAAAATGCGCTCTTTAAAGAATATAATCATGGACAAAGGGTATGACAAAATTTCTAACTTTTGCATTCTAATTCGATTCATCATGTGACAGTTAAACAAGCAATAAATGATAATGAAAATGTTGACTGAAAATTGCATTCGTATGTTGAAGCCAACATTGGATCCAATGTTGGACACATCATCTAGCAACGGCTTTATTATATTACGCTATGAAAATTGCGAAAGGTAAATAGAAATGAAAAATCTGATTTTCTCCGTTTTAGAATTGTTTTTCTACAAAAGTAATGTTCTAATTCAAATTGTCGTTTTCATACGAGAACTCTGACAAAATTGCATGGGAATTTTTGAATCCGTTGATTAAATTTTGATTTTGCTTCAAATGAATTTTATATTAAGATATGGATGTAACACCGATGAACATCTAAAGATGCTGCTTTATACTTTGTTTTACTTTCTCATATTTTTGTTGAATAATAACAACAAAATTGTAATGAATTATATTGAAATTAACTGTGACCTTTATCCAATTCAAGCAGAAAAATTTATTCTTTTGTGAGAATATCCAATATTGAACCTAGTTTTGGGTTATTCACGTGGAAATCGTGGTTTTGTTTGCTTTTATTTACGCTATGGTTATTCGGGTAAATTATTATTGTGCACGGTTTATTTTAATAAATAAACTTGATGAATAAGCAGATTTTAACAAGGTCTTTTAAAAATTACTTTGAATTTTCATAAAAATATCAATTAAATCTTTTTTTTTTTTTAATTTTATTTGTAGTGTACTTAATAGGAGTCCTGAACATCTTATTCACGAAATTATTTTAGTTGACGATTTCAGCAATAACCGTAAGTTATCTTTTTTATCAAATTTAAAATCAAAACTATGATTTATGAATAAATTTATTTTCTAGCTGCGGACGGTGAAGAATTATCCAAAATCCAAAAAGTCAAGGTAATAAGAAACGATAAGCGCGAAGGTCTTATGAGATCGAGGGTAAAAGGAGCTGACGCTGCTAGCGCAAAAATTTTAACATTTTTAGACAGTCATTGCGAGTGCAACGAACAATGGCTTGAGCCTTTATTAGAAAGAGTTATGGAGGTTCAATAACAGTTAATTGAAAATTATTTTAAATCTAAAATATAATATTTTTAGGATCCCACTAGAGTAGTAAGTCCTGTAATAGATGTCATCAGTATGGATAATTTTCAATACATTGGAGCATCAGCTGATTTACGTGGAGGTTTTGATTGGACGATGGTGTTTAAATGGGAATTTTTAAGTTTCGCACAACGTGAAGCCAGAAGACGTGACCCGACAAAAGTATAAATATATATAATTTTTGTTTATATATATTTTCTATTATTATTTTATCACTTTTTTAGGAAATTAAAACGCCTATGATTGCAGGAGGACTATTCGTAATAAATAAAGCGTATTTTGATAAACTGGGCAAATATGACATGCAAATGGATGTGTGGGGAGCGGAAAATTTTGAAATTTCCTTTCGCGTGTGGCAGTGTGGAGGTAGTTTGGAAATTATTCCTTGCAGCAGAGTAAGACATTTCTTTAAATTACACATTCCTATAGGGTAATATACAACCTACTGGATGTCACTTATTGGAGCCAAGTTCATGAATATTTCTGAAAAGTTATACAGGATGTTGTTTCAAAAAGTTTACGCCCTCAATATTTCTATTTGACAACTTACGAATGTATTATGTAAAAACATGCAAATTTTATTATCGATAGAATAAAAAAGACGGTTTTCAATGCAATTATATTAATCGTCCAACTGGGCTAGAAATAACCCCTAAAATATTAAAAGCCTTATTTAGTAAATACCAATTTATTTTTTAATTTATTATAAATAAACACTATTTTATCAGCCTATAATAAGTCATAGACCATTTATAGTATGAGTGGGAAAATCACACGTAATTTCAACTAGAGTTGAATGAAATCCAAATGTTTTCAACGTAATTGTTACTTTTGATGAAGCCTGAATACAAGTTTTATAATTTAAAGACTAAACAATGGAACGGAAGAATTCTAGTTTTCCATGGCCATGAAAATTCGGAGGAAAAATTTACTGAAAAAGTCCTTGTTATAATTTTTTAAATATCATAAAAAAGGAAAATCTTTCACAAGAAAGTGTTATTATTCAAAATTGGAATGATCGATAATTTGTACGGTTGATTTTTTTTTTTTTTGATCACGAGAACGTGATTCGATTGTTAAAAGGTGATATGATATTTCCAAAAATTCCTGCCCACTTCTTCCCTAAAAATATGAGAATTATTACATCAATTCGTGTACATTGTGAAAACCATTGTCACACAATTTGTGTAGAATTTGCATTTTATTCTTTTAGTTGTTCTTAATTCGGCTGAAAGATTTTAATATAATTGAATTAAAAACCGATCTAAAATTTAATCATCGACACCCACCAATAAATTTGGTGCTTTTTTACATGTTTTAATATTTTTTTAACATACTATGTATTTTAAAAATCATTAAAAAAAATACACGTTAAAATGCTATCGAATATAAGTTCGTGAGATAGATTACTTTGTTCATGCGATCGTAAAAGTGTTAACGTAGTAAAAGTATAAAATCTGTACTAAATTCAACCTGTTCTCGCATACAGAGGAACGACATAAAAGGTATTTAATTTTGATTTGAAGATACAATTAGGCAAAGGAAGACGGTCACTAAAAGGTACTTACATTAAAAAATCATTTCATTTCAATATATGTACATGTATGATATGCTAAAAGGCGCATTTCAACGGGCTTTAAAACACGCTTTTGTATTCCATTTCTAAAACGAGCGATATGTATGACATCCGTTAAAATCTCGCTCATATATCCCTGCACTTAAGAAATACAAAATAAATGTGTATCTCAACATCTCAATTTAAACATTAATTATTCGGTTTTAGGTTGGTCATGTATTCAGGAAAAAGCATCCTTATACTTTTCCAGGAGGGAGTGGCATAGTTTTCGCAAAAAATACTAGGCGAACCGCTGAAGTCTGGATGGACGAATATAAAAATTTTTATTATTCGGCAGTGCCCTTGGCAAGAAATGTCCCATATGGAGAGTAAGTTTAAATGTCACAATTTCTTAATCAAATCAATATTGTTTTTTCTTTTAACAGCATAACTGAAAGAGCAGATCTTCGAAAAAAATTGCAATGCAAATCGTTTAAATGGTACCTGGATAACATTTATCCAGAGCTGACTATTCCCTCTATCAATCCTCGACCAGGTGAAATTCGTCAAGGAGCTTATTGTTTAGACACTTTGGGTCATGTGCTTGATGGTACTGCTGGTATTTATCAATGCCATCATACTGCCGGTAAGCAACATTGGCAGGTTTCAGCGTTATTTAAGGAGAGTCCTCTCAGATTTAGGAAAAGAAATCGATTTTTTTATTTAAAACATGTTTTAAAGGAAGAAAAAATTGATTTGTGTTATCTTAAAAAAATCTCGAACTCTCTCTTTCAGGAGATTTAAATAGTTATAACGTGAAGGGATTTAACAAAAATTAAAATTTTAATTTTTTGTATTAGCATATTCGTACATAATTTATCACTAACTCTACTAACTAATAGCGTATAAATAAGTACATGGATAATTAATGTCCTCTCAAGAGTATATGAGAGCCCTGCTTTATTATCGGCTTTGCGAAAATCTTCTTTAGACTCTTCCAAGCAGAACTAATTTTCTGTCTCGTATTTTTAAACGATTGTCTTATGGATTTATAAGCCTTTCTATTTATTCATCATTTAAAGTGCACCGTTTCCTTTTGCAATGGTTCGGAAAGCGTAAACTACTTGAAGATTTATTTCGTATATTTTAGTGATTTTTTCTAAATAAAAAAACAATGATTAGGTACGTATATAAAAAATTATTATTATTTTAAAAATTTATCGTACAAAAGAAAAAAAGAAAATTTGAACTTATTCTGATCATTTATTTGTGCTTTATTTTTTTAGAGAGACATAAAATCCTTACGTTTGTTGTAACTGAAGTATTCTATTCGAATTTTTAACAACAAGCCCGCCCATTCTATTTACTATGTTGAAAAAATCTCTCGACCACAACTATTGTAAACCATAAAATCCGTACAATTTTTGTTCAATTCTGTGAGATTGAATCTCAAAATCGTAGTCTTCGTATGCCTCCAAATTGCCACTTATTGTTAGTTTAGAAAACGAAGAATAAACTAACGATACTGATGTTTGACTTCAAACTTCGATTATTGACAATTCCGAATAATAATTCTCCCGAAAAATCTAATATAAAAGTCTTTGCTATTTCATCAACTTGAAGTTTTCTCCCTCGGCCAGACCCAGCAGTAGACTATCTATTTTTTTTATAAGTTCTACTAGCAAAAGGCACTGAACAAAACTGACACAAAAGAACATCATTCTCCGCCCTATTACCGAACTGAAAACTAAAGGGAATTTTTTTTCGTTTTTTGCTATAGAAAATAACTTTTTAGAAAGCTACATGCAGTGTCAGTATCGATTTTTTTATTGAAACAGATTGACGAACGTCAGCAAACATATTTTTAGTAAATAACTGCCAGCATCCGATTGAAATTATGTAAAAAACTTTATTATATTAGACATAAATAGAACCAGTAATCTTTGCTGAATAAAAATTAGGATAAGAACGCCTCATAAATAATTCTACGGAAATGCGACGAAAAACGAACTGTTGAAACAGTCGAAAATCGAAGAGGACTCACTTTACAATTATTAATTCAACTACTTCAAAATGCTTCCGTATTGTTTTCGATTTATCATCTTTGTGTACTTATTTCGATAGGAGATCATATGCTACATTGCATTCCTAGCATAGCATCAAAATCAGGGATATACTATTTATTGGAAAAACGTTCATAAGTAGTTACATGGTTAAAAGTACATTTTTGACATTTATTCGACGGATACGGAGTAACTCAAAAAAAGAGTTGCGACTTTATTTTTTGGTTTTACAATATTAAATTCTACATCGAATAAATGTAAGAAAGTTCGCTTTTTATAAATGCACTTGATGTGTAAAAGCATTTTTCCAACAAACTCCCATTTTTAATCAAAATATTTAAAGTGTATCTTTAAATTTTTTCATCTTCAGGTAATCAAGATTGGACCCTTACAACCGATGGACTTTTGAAACATCAAGACCTCTGTCTAACTCTTATAAGTTATCATAAAGGATCTCAACCAATTATGCGAATTTGTGATAATTCCGAATCACAACATTGGCATTTTATTCATCCTGGAGGCTTAATCAGGCACATAAGATATCCACTTTGCCTTGATACTAGATTCAATGACGTTCGGGGTGTAACAGTAGAAAAATGCAATAGCGGCATTGAAACACAAAAATGGATATTAGGATCCATATCTTAGGGTTGTGAATATGGAATTCGAATGAAACAAAAATTATTGTGATGGATATGTAAAAGGATATTGAAAATTCAAATGAATATTAGAACAAATTGTGAGAATATGCATAGATAACATCAGGTATAGTTACCTTATGAACTTTTTAATAATCTTATGATGTTTTACGTAGCTATTTAGCTAAATAAGTACATAAATAATACTGATTTTAATTGTATACGTAATAGAAAAAAAAAGGAATTATCCCTAGGCATACAGGGTCTTAAAACAGGAAACTACGTAACGTTACGGAACGTGATGGCAATAACAAATATTGTTGAGCTGAATGGCTATCTAAAATGTTTTTAGTGCTTCCTGATAATAATTTACGAAGGCCAGATACCAATATATCTCATAGTTACCAGTAATAAATTTTATCCATATGTTATTTATTTTATATATGTATAGTTGCCTTTTTAGAGATCGTATTTTTAATGATTTGAGATTTTTGGAGTACACGATTAGAGTATAAACTCCATGTGCAACATTATAATTTTTCAAATATTTTATGCCTTTTAGGTCGATGTTTTTATTTTAAATTCTGCTCAACATTTGAAAACACTGATTATCAGACTTGTACAGGATTTGTGTCGATACTTTGACCACGGCTTTAATTTATTTAATATTTTTAATATTTCTTTGATGTCTATAATATTATTTTTTTTCGTATTTGCAAGAAAAAGAAAAGACTACATTTTAATCTTTCTAAAAGCTCATTACAAAAAAAAAACTGGATGGACACATTTTTTACCAGTTCTTAAGACAGCTTACTTTAATAAAATATGATCAAGAACCGAATAACCACAAAAACCAGCGTAAAGTAGCTCCAAAAATACATTAATTGTATTACCTTTCTTATAGCCAGTCGAATTTTTGCAAAATATGAATTTATTGCAATACTATAAAGTGTATTACTGCCACCACATAAAACATGTGCCTTAACATGGCCGCTTTACGCTTTACTATTTGTTGGACATTACCGCTGGCATGTCATTTTCTGGCAACTAAAAAGACTTTTCAAAAGTCAAAATTGGTGTAAACGTTGTAAAACATTAGCGAGATCACTTTCTCGACAGCACTGAAAATAAGCCTTCTATATATTTTCAATGTTCATTTTTAAAAAGCACAAAAAAGCACTGATTAATATTTATGTCGTTGAAAAATAATAATATTATGTTCTTGGTCAAAAATCTACTAGACCATGAAACTCATATTGAATAAAATATATGTATATATACTGTATCGATACATACACTATATACATATATTAATTAATCTATGTACTAACTGGCTAGTACATAAATTAACCAAATTGTTGGCTATTTTCACAAAAAATGTATTTTAGACTAAAATAGCCACTAGCTTATAGTAGATTAACCTAAACTATTTGCACGTAAGGTAAGTTAAGGTAAGATTTGACTGGTTATATACTATTAGACAAACTTTTCCTAATGTTACGTTGTGCATAAATAGGACTAAAAGTAAGATAAACTAACAATTTTAAATAAATTAACCAGTGCGATTTTAGTCTATAAACTAGCAGCTATTTTAGTAGAATAGCGATTTTCCATTAAAATAACCAGAAGTTTGGATAGTTTTTATGCTAACCAAGTAGTTTATAAATTAGCCAAGTAAACACTTTGATCTTAACATACATAAATTGATCAAAAAACAAATTAATATTTTACAATGGAAAATGACTTGTATAGGTAGTTGGATCATCTACATATATACATATACAGTTGAAACGG
>JABRWK010000312.1:17843-29861 GCA_013372445.1 Hypothenemus hampei | reverse complement strand
GTGAATATAAAAAACATTCATGGAGTAAATGGACACATATTAAAAAAATCTATACATCTAATTCAACCAAAATATTTATGTTTTTACCTATACATTGTAACAAATAAACCTACAAGTAACGACCTAGCAAAGGAAAATTTAAAATTTTTCTTAATATGTACTTTTTTTTAGATACTTTTAAAATAAAGTCTGCAAAATCATGTTCAATTACCTCTAGTGACCCTACCTGAACAATATGTTTTTTCACAAATGAATCATGGTCATTAATATTCAAATTGGAGTATAGAGTATAAGATATATGCGGTTAGCAACCGGATTGAACAAGTGTGCAACTTTTGAAGAAAATTCAATTGAAATTTTAGATTAATTCTAACTGTGCCACCCTAAACTTTTGAGTCACAGTTCCTTTTTTTAGTTTATCATTCCGCGTGTCAGTGGGAAATTCTTCAGAATGATTTTTAAAAATTGAATTCAGTAGAACCAAATCATTTTGGAATTCCTTACGAAAATGCA
Organism: Hypothenemus hampei; assembly: GCA_013372445.1. Lineage (NCBI taxonomy): Eukaryota > Metazoa > Arthropoda > Insecta > Coleoptera > Curculionidae > Hypothenemus > Hypothenemus hampei. Next base: position 29,348 of record JABRWK010000312.1, on the reverse strand, counting down.
AACCTGAATTAGTTTTTTTGAGAATTTTTTAATTTCTTCAATAAAACTTAAAAGATTTTTATATTAATAAAAAATAACAATAGCAAACTATTTTTTGTTGCATTTTTCCGCTCTCTGGACACTTTTTGGAAATATTGATTGTACTTTGATACATAATAATTAGGTAGTTTAGTTTCATGTAATTTCTCATTACTTTATAGTGAATAATTATTATGATGTTATCAGATAGACAGTGTATTGAAAATTTGATGTCGTTAGGTTGTAAAGCCAAGTGCAATTAGACAAAACGTTTGTGGATATTACATTTATATTGGATATTATTATTACATATTTATATTATTTTTACGTTATGTATTTTTATTTATTATTTAACTTTATTTTATAGATGTATTCTTTAATCAAAACTATTGTGTTATGACAACCCAATTGCGCAATCTATTGTAAGCGGAATATTTCGCAAATTTGCAAAATGTGACACAGAAAGAATTTTACCTAGAATTCGTAGGCATTGGACTAACAACACAAAAACTTAACGTACGTCTGTCAGTAAACAAAAATGTGTATTCAACTTCAGTGCAGAGATTAGTCTAGAGCCATGCATATAAAGTCTATATTGTACGGGAATTTTTTGAATGTGTTTTCGATTTTTGAGATTTCTGTTTTTTGTAGATACGATGGCAATATGTACCAACGCATACACAGAACCTAGTTTTCCATAAAACGTGATATTATTCGGTGCGAATATATTTTATTTAAATGGAATGGTTAAACAGACATAATCATCGATTCTAATCTAATTACAATCCTCACTGCATACATGAAGAATAGACCTATACAATATCCCCACAGAGTTGATGTGTGAGCTGCCATAATTAATAACAGGATTTTGAGATCATATTTTTTCAACAATTTTACAGCTGATGAGTATTTAAATTTTCCATTTGAAATTAATACTTGCATTAACTGTAATGTTTCCTAACGAACATGATGATACGTTCTTTATGAAATATGTTGCTTTTACTAGGATGAGGCACCTCTCCAATTCGGTGCAGATGAAATGAATATTATAGAAAACCAAATCTGGATTCATCATTGGATTTGGAAGAGAGAACGTATCAGAGCAGGCCAAAAAATATTGTGTACTTGAAATATAAGACAAAAAATAAACAATTTGAGACCCGAAACTATCAGTAGTACGATAGAGACTACAGGCTTAATGTATGTGAAGTGATGGGTATAAATAGGTCCTTTTTGGCATAGATGATAACTCACTGACATTTTTAGTAGATAAATAAATCCTCTTTAAGAAAGGGATTTGACACTCAGCAGGGTATTTCCTTCACACAATTGAACCAATCCAAACATTATTGGTACTATTCAATTCAGTTTTTGAAGACCTCTCTAAGTAGCTCGCAGATAACTCGTAATATTATATTAAATATGAATTTATTATTTTATGAATTTTGAACAGTAGCGTATAAAACTTTTGTTTAACATTACACAGATTAAAGATTTTTTTGTGGCTTACTCTCGGTTGTATTTTGTTAATTGCTGTTATCCAAACAACATATATAATTGTAATTACATTTAGGGTAAACACTGCGAGTTACAAAACCATATACGTTTAGTATACATAACTTCTGCCACTTTATTACATCAATGATTGTTGTTCATTTCAGAACTAGTTTTTCCCTGAAACTAAATCGTTTGATATTTACGCGTATTAATCAGCATTATATGATTTATTTTGCGTTTTAATCCTATTTACTTTTAACAGTTAAATTATATATTTTTAATATCTTTTTTAAAAACTTTCATGGCACAGACGGGAGAAATAGAAGAACTTTTGATTAAAATGAAGTAAACAGTTTAATGTTAGTAGTAGTACAAGGCAGTATTTTTATCAATAAATTATTCATTATATAAAATTCCAAAAACTATTTGGAACTGACCCTTACCACAAGCGTTCTAAAGAAAATTAATTTTGTACTGCAAGTGTAAAGTTATACCAACAAAATATGCTAATGAATCGACAAATGTTTACATTGAAAACCAAATCGATGAAGAATATGAAGTTACATATATCGATCGGCTGTAGTAGTAAAGTTTACCGTTTGAGATGCCTTATACGGAATAATACAATTATCAAATCAAAATATAAAATATTTTTCACAAATCAGTACAGTTACGTCACAAATAGTGAAAAACGTTACCATCTTAATTTAGTTTTATCTAAAAATTTCCAGAAATCGGTTTATGATAATTGCTATGCTTCGTAGCTATATGTAAAAGCGTTAGGTTGGCAACAATTCCAACGTTGTCATTTATAACAAAAATTTTAAATATAAAGAAACCTAAAACGATCTGGCAACATTGTGTAAAAAGCAACCATTTTTTACATATGACGTAACGGTACTAATTCGTAAAAAATTCTGTATACCTAATTGAAACTGAACCGTGTTAGGTTGTTCAAGAAATATTTTCGTTTTTCTCTCATAAGAGGTTTTAAAACCATTTTTTTGCTTAAATAAGTGTCATCACAGTTTGGAGTTATTCTTTTTTCATACTGGACACATACTCGTATTACTTATTTTGGTAAAATATTTCAGTTGATTAGTTACTTGTTTTTACGATAAAAATTTAAAAACATAAAGCTAATATGTACATTTTCGACTCCTTTTACTATATTTTTATAAAAAAGTAAAAGGTTTCAAACGCACATGAAAAGATAAATGCACCTTACGCGCAGATGCACTAACAGAACGCACTAAATTAGTTTAAAAAGTTTCACTCGGGAAATTTTTATCTTCAAGATGCCCCGCGCTCTAATAGGCCATCTGGTATAGATGAAAACCCTAATTGCATCAAAATGACACATTACTTTCGGGAGATCACGGAAAGGTTAAATTTAATAAAAACAACTGTGGAAGATAACCTGAGAAGATTAAAGTTTTCGTGTACAGTTGTATTCAAAATAAAAAATTGTGATCCAAGCCGCTGAAGCAATCCAAACAAGACCAAAGCCGGACATTCGCCAAAAAAAGGTTACATTGTCAAAATGACGGGACTGCGAGAGGATTATATTTTTTGAGCTTCTACTATCTAACAAACAATTGGTTCAAGTGCCAGTAATTGTTAAAATTAACGGATATGCAGAAGAAACGGCCAGAGTTGTTCAATCGAAGAGGTATTGTGTTCCAACATGACAATGTTCGTCCTCACACCTTTTTGGTAACCCGGTAAAAATGAATAACACTTGACTAGGATGTATTGTCTCATTCATCTTGTAGCCCAGACCTAGTACTTTCTGATTTTTACCTCTGTTACAGCCTATAAAATTATTTGTTTATTAAAATATTAATATCTGACGACAGCGTGAAACTGTTCTTGGAAGACTTTTTTGGTTGTAAAGATCCAACATTTTATGAAATTCGAATTATAAGATCGTTTGACAGATGGCAGCATAATAATAAACATTCATTTTTATAAAAAAAACGAAATAACTTTTTAGACAATCTATAAATAACACAGCTACATAAAAATAAAAAATTCTGCGGAGCCTAAAAAAAGCGACCTCTTTGGCATTGTAGTAATGGTTGAACATAGTGAAAATTCAAATTTTTGTAATTTTCTGATTACCAGTTTTTTTTTAATTCGACCTTGAATTTTTGTTTTTTATTTTTTGTTGTTTTTTTTTTCAACTATAAAGTGGATTTTATTATAAATTATACATATATTATAAAAGGTTTACCCGAGTTTCTATCGCGAAAAAAAATCCAATTTTTTTAACAATAAAAGTATATTATCAACATTGTTTTCGTGAACGGCAAAACGGACTTTAACTTAAATTACTATTTTCATATTAAATTATTATTTTTATAATTTTTCGCTACAGAAAATCGAGAAAATCTTTTATAACATATAATCTATAATAAAATCCACTTCATAATTGGAAAAAAAAACAAAATAAAAAATTTTAGGTCAAATAAAAAGAAAACTGGTAAACAGAAAATTCCAAAAATTTGGATTTCTATAGTGCTCAACCATGACTACAATGATAAATAAGTCACTTTTTTGGCTCCGCAGAATTTTTTATTTTTAGGTAACTGTGTAATTTTATATTTACGTAGCTGTATACATTGTGAGTCATAATTAGTGTTCAATATTTCAACAGTAGATTGTCTGATCGAAAATAATGTTAATTTGCTATTGAAATTATAGTCCGGAAATGTGTCATTATAAAGATACAGAGTGTTAAAGATTTATTTAAAAAATATAAATTTATTAATACTTCTAAAAATTAAATTGTAAGAGATTACTAATAATCTCATTGTTACCAATGGCATTCTGGAGTCATACTATAATTGGTATAAGTTTCCTATGATATTTGTAAAATAAAATGGCGAAATGCAGGTAAATGGTTTTTATTTTTTTACTTAAAAAGTACCTACGCTTCTGATAAAAAAATGTCAAGAGAACATTTTTCTTTTAAAATGAATAGGAATATCAAAAATATTTTTTTATTTTCGGAGAAAAACAGTGGTGTGTATTTTTTTCGAAAAATATTTAGAGACTTGTCCGTATGAACGCTACTGGTGAAATTGATATTATTGGTTATGCATAAAAAAAATCCCTATAGCTTACTATTGAAAAGCCCTAAATTTCAAAAAAATCTCAACGATTTTTGAGGATAACAAATTTAAATTTTTTAAATAAATCTTCAACACCCTGTACCTTTATAATGACACATTTCCGGACTATAATTTCAATAGCAAACTAACATTATTTTCGATCAGACAATCTACTGTTGAAATATTGAACATTAATTATGACTCACCCTGTATGATATCTTATGAGAAGGCACCATACAAGTTTATATTGAAATTGACTTACGTTTATTTCGCCTTTCGTAATCACGTAATAAATTTCATAATACCTACTGTACCAAGCAACATTAGAGAAATTTTATTATGTTATATTCTTGGGTTAATAAAAACTAATTACTTAACAATTTATGTAATATATTTATGATCAAACAAAAATTCAAAAATACTATAAACTTAATAGTTTTTCTTCTAATAAAGTTAGACTAATCGTAAGGAATATCATTATAAAAGAGCAGCGAACAAAAGTTAATAAACATTCTGAAAATTTAGTGGTAAGGAAGCAACAAGTTAAAATAGGTAGCCATTATTTTTGATAACCTTTTGAAATTTTCAATTCATAGAACTATTAAGTTTTTGTATAGATTGCTTTGGCACAATATTCTAGGCTTCACCAGTTCAATGGCCTCAAGAATCTCTACATTAATTGTATTTTTTTCGGAATATTTAGAAACTATTTTTTGATCAACTAAATCCCTTAGATTTTCTATTAAAACTCAAAATCGGCCACTATAGGATAGTGATTTTGTTATGAAATATAGACTTATGCTGTTTTCGAAATGACCAATTCAATTATTATCCTTCCATAGAATGTTTTTTTAATTTTTATCTTACAGTTCGAATCATTTTTTTGTGTAAAACCCCATAGTAGAGGCATGTTTTCTTCTCCATACTGCAACATAGTATCACTTCTTTAAGTTCTGTATGGTCAAAGATATTTAAGATCAAAATTCATGGGATGTTTAACTTATAAAATACCTAATCTAAGAAAAGCTAATTATTTTTTTATTGAAGAATAAAAAATTAAAAAAATAAAATAAATTAATAAATGCGGTATTCACTTTTGGTTCAATCCCGTTTAAATAATCATAAAAATTGATGACGGGCGGTCTGATTTTGCTTCCATATGGAACGTTTTTTTAGAAGGCTTTCTTGCTGAAAGCCATCTAGTTCAGCTCTAATACCGACGACGGTAAGAAATGGATTTTTAAGTGCAAAATTCTTAATTTTCCCATCAAACTCGGGGTGTTGTTTTTCTGGATCTCTATGTTTTCGCTAGGTTTATTAAAGATTTTCGGAGACGAAGCAACTTAAGTGTTTTAAATATAATCGATTGATTTAAATTTAACTGTTGGACTAGTGTCACTTGTTTTATACCGTTCCAGTTTTTTATTAATTGCCTTATTTGTAAAAGCAAAGTAATATCTCTGGCAGCCTACTTTCCTGCACAACTCACCGAAATATCAACTAATCTGTTTAGCAGCTAAAAACATTGTAACTTTAAGAATTGTATCATTGCTTTTACTCGTCATCAAATTAAAGTTCAACTTCTTGTAAATATTAATAAATAATGTGTGAAAATCATATAAAAAAATTTAGAAAAATTACTTTTTAAAGTTCAGTCGATATGAGTTATTGCTAATACGAAGGGTGAACTCAACATTGGGTAATTTTTTTTCTTTTTTTGGTTTGTCAGACGTCGTTGAACGGGTAGATAAGCTTTTTTGTTGAATTCAGCCTGTTTAAGCCATGTAAAATTAAGGCCGAAAGAAACGTCCCTATTTTCTAAAAGCTATACAGCTGCGAATACGAGCGGCGAAAAAACCACGAAGTACAACTTGGTCTTCCCTTTATAAAAGATAATGTCTTTGTTTACTGGCAGCTTTTATAAACAGGAATTATGTAAATAAATAATGTTCGCCCAAATACAAAAATTTTAAATGCGTTTTTCTTGAAACTAGCTTTTGTTGAGTTCGTCTTTTGTATCTGCCATGTCCAATATTTTCATCAGATATGACAAATATCTGATGGCGGAAGTACCGTTCTGATGGGTATTATATTTGATACTGGCGCTTTTAGTTTGTGATGAATATTGGTTAAGTTAATAACGGGTCCGAGAAAAAATAATTTTTGAATGAAGCTAACTTTTCGGTAGGAACTATAAGGTATTTGGTCTGAAAACAAAATTATCTCAGATATAATGAGCAGTAATAGGCATCAAAGATATTCCGATATAATCGGAAATATGATGCTGACAATATTTTAAATGAATACATCATTTAAAATATATATTTCAAATAATAGGCTCATCATTTCTGTATTGCGCTACCCTTAGAATAAGAAAAATAATAACATATTGTAAGTGTAATACTATATTTTCTAAAGAAACAGTTATGTGAATAACCCTATACACGGTGTCCTATATGTATACAAGAATGGGCATTGAAAAAGGTAACTTTACCTATACAAGGATTTTCGCTATAAATGCTCAGGGCCTTAATTATTAATATGTACATACTGTTTTTTGTTATTGATATGTTCAATCGTAAATTTCTCTACATCTGTTGGGATTTGGTGTAGTGCATAGTACATGAAAAATACTTAAAATTTGAAGTAGAATACAAGAATGAAATAAAAAAAATACGTGTTTTCATTAAAAAAGAAAAATTTGATAGGGTTGCAGCTAAGAGATTGAAGAAAAACATATCATTATCGCTAAGAAGTACGTACAATTCAAAATAAATTGACGTGTCTAAGCGTTTCTTTTTTAAATTACCGGTTGAAAAGATATTATTCCAGACTTTCTTTCATTCCTGTATATGGAAACGGTCGATAATTTTCTAAAATCTATTTAAAATTTAAGCATCTATCAAAAAAATATAAAGATAAAATTCTTAGGGAATATAAAAATTTATTGAAATATAGAAAAATGAAATAGCCATAAAGCCGTGGTGAACTAAACTTGAACTTTTTAAAATAATATACCCTATATATTTTCAAATATTTCGGTTCCTTATTGAATTCTAAACAAATTTTATATGAATATTTTTTCTAACTTTAACCGTTTTCAAACCATCAAGTTCTCGAGTAGTCTCTTTATTTGAAATTCTTACTTAATTACCAGAACGATTGATACAATAATTCGACTCATGAATGACTTTTTGAAATTTTTATCATTTTTGCTTCTTGAAAATAAAAAAATAAAGAAAAATGGTTTTTCATTCCATTATATAGTAAATTAGCTGCCGCTTCATATGATCACGCCCTTTTTCGAAGCGTCATTCATAAGTCATAATTTTGCGTTAATCGCCATGGAATTATGCGTGTATTTCAAATAAACCGGCTATTTAAGAACCTAATATTTTAAAAACGGTTAAAGTCAGGCAAAAATTTTCCAAATAAAATTTGGTTTGAATTCAATACGAAATCGAAATATTGAACAATATATAGGGTGTTCAATTTAAAAAAGTTCAAGTTTAGTTCATCACGTCATTATGGCCTACCTCGTATAGTTAATTTTTCTATAGCTCAATAGGTTTTATATCCCCTAAAACTTTTGTCTTTACATCTTTTTGATGGGTATTTTATTTTAGGAAATAGTCGAACATCTTATGGAACGCCGTGTATAAATGCTAATGCAATTCACAGTAAAACACTAACACATTTACATTGTTTTATCTAAATATAAGATGAAATGGCCTGCATAAATCATATCAAAGACTAACGAATAACATCTGATATTTAGTCAGTTACAAAATTGAAGTAGGTACTAATAAGCTTTATTGGCGAATTATAAAACTCAACTTTTCAAAATTTTACTTATTACGCGCGATTGTTGAATATCACTATAAGAGTTTTTATTCGAACCCCGTCAAAAAGTGACACCTGAGATATTTCCAGAACGCAGAATTTCTTATAAAAATTGTATGGTCTTAATTTAAATTATCAAAAATGTAGATATAGGTACTATGATTTCACATCTTAACCCTCGATATTTTATTATTTTTGGTAGAATTTTTTTACTACAGGGTTATTAGTGTGTTAAATTTAGAATTTTTATCAACCAAACAAAGTGATAAGTCAAGTAAGTATTACAATAAGGTTATGTTTATTTAATAGAAATCCTTAAATATTTCTTTAGACTTTTATGTTTTGTTAAATTTCATTCCGACTTATATGGACTAGTAAATAGTTACATTAATTTTACTTTAGTAGTTTTTTTAATATTTAACAAAAACTAAATAATGTCATAAGCAACCTATAATTGTAAATGTTTAAGTCAGTAATACACTATTCACTATAAAAAATTAATGTTTACTTTGGTTTTCAAAATGCGTAAGTTTAACATAAGGAAAACATGACCATCAAAAAATAAAAGTGTGTTTCGTAATATTATTAGTTCGATATATTTATTCAATTCAATTTTCAAAATTTTCAAATTTTCTCAAAATTGAATCGGTGATTCTTTTCCTTTCTTGGAAGGGAAAATAAGTAATAAAATTGAAGTGATCGAGTTGGTCAAGCACTTTACAGACCGTATTATACAGTACAATAAATGCATACAATAAAAAATGACAAATTACAGACACAATTCATTTTGCAGAAATGTGGAAAGTAACAGGGTTTTTCTAAAACTTTAAATTCTTTTAGCTTCGTTATAATAAGTTTAAAATGCATCAAGAATCTCATAACATAGGAAAGTAAGTCCAAAAACTAATATGTTTATATGTGAAAAAAGACATATTACGATTCTTCGCCAATGAAGACATGGCAGGGTAGATGGTTGAAGAATCTAAAAATTATAATTTTTCAAATGCTTGTTCTAATAATAACCAGTTAATTTCTGTCGTTATCTTTCTATGTTATTATTATTATCTTGTTATACTATTTTATAAAGCCTTTGATATTTTGTTCTTGATATATTTTTTACTTAGAATTGCTTTGGTTACACACTTTATGTTACAGAAAGTTTGAGCAGAAAAATTGTAAATGAATGGTTTATAAAACAAAGCCGGTTCTTGAAATTCTAAGTGTTTATAGGCGGATAAGATGTTCTGGTCCACTTTCTTATTCGGCTCATTGGATTCTTCCCTTAATTTGAGGGAATCGAAGTAATTGAGTTCAGTGGTGGGTGTAGAGAATACTAGCCTTTTACAGAAGTGGAAAACAATTGTCTTCAACGACGAGTCTGGATTGCGTTGAAGAATGTATGATAGTCAGAGAAGGGTAAATAGTGAACTAGAATTGACGAACATAGTAAATGACAAAATTCAGAATTTTTTTATTGAGAAGCATGTTCTTGTCATTGTTAGGATTTTAATGCGGGATGTTATTGCCCATGAGTGATAATAGTCACTTCTGATCTTTCGATACAGTATGACCCTAGAACTATATATTCACGAAGTATTTAATAATCATTTTACATACCAAGACCCAATTTTTCAATAGGATTATGAAAACCACAGGTAGTAAGGGTATTGGACTAATTTAGGCAATCTCAAATTACTCCATTGTCACGTTATTCGGATTGGTCCCGAATTGAACACGTGTGAAACATTATCGGAAGGAAATTGCGAAGTTTATAGCCACGTTCTCAAACTCTAACTAACTAATGAATATTTAATAAATAGAGGGGCATCAACACATTATCGAATGCATGAACTCTTAATTTTAGGTTGCTTTTGTCAAATTCGCAAGTTAAATCAATGTTTACTTACTAAGACCTATTTATCATTCATCCAAATATTATGAAAATCAAATTATTTTTACTAGATATTCCTAGATGTCACGGGAATCATACTAATATTTAATTTTGGATACAGTTAACTTACCAAAAAAAATTTCCTGGCACGAAAAACGAAGTACATGTATTTTTCAAAAAAAAAATGTAAATATTAACGCTTTGTGACGTATTATTACCATAATATCTGAATTACAATAAAACAATATGACAGAAACTTTTTTTCACGTTTTAATCCTCCTTTAATTTTGCCAAGGTTGTTCGTGGAAACCCTGTATATTAGAGCGTTTATATTTGAGTTTTGAGTTTTTATGCGAATAATGCGTGTGCTCCGTTTTTCGTCTCGGTGAGTATATTTGTATACTTTACACAGACCATGCCATTATAGGTAAGACGCTCTACACAAGGTGCCTCGATTTGTATTTGCGGAGTTTCTCGCTTATTCTGACAAATAAAAAGATGCCATAAGCAGACTTTCTCTATCATATTTTGTTTTGAAACATAATATGAATATGAATATACATTTGAAGGGCATATTGGAATGATATGATAAGCCACAAAATAAAAAAAATGGAGATATTGGACATTGAAATCAAACATATGCCTTTAAAAGTACATATACTGCGCGTCAAAATTAACGCATATCTTGAAAATGCATTAAATTTTGACAATGAATACCTTCCCAACCAGTGGTCGGATTTTAATGATTTTTTTTAATTGTAGCCCTATGATGGATGAATGTCCAGTAGTGAGGAAATGCCAAAAATAAAATCTTTATATTGTACAGGGCGTGTAAAAAGTGTCATGTTTTTTTCATCAAAGTTTATCGTCTTCTGTGGACAATACAAGGTGACTCAAGCATTCGCAGACCATGCAGTGATGTAACCTGATGTCTAAGGAGTATTTTGTTTTTTAATCGTCCCTCTATCTTGGACCCCTCCAGAGATATTCAACTTTTCAAGACATCTTGCATTTTTCCACATACAGTTTATTAAGCTAGAGGATAAAATTAGCATGAAATTATCATTGTTTGTATTCACTGGACACATGATAACCTGTCTAATAATGTAATAACGTAATCCACTGTATAGTTTTCATATG